>JAGFNQ010006898.1:76112-100685 GCA_024364735.1 Boesenbergia rotunda | reverse complement strand
AACCTTTTCAATGATTCAATTAATTCATTCTTGTAAACTCTCTAAAAGTCTAGCGTGCTATTTTTGTAAGGCTTCTCCGCCACAAGGAGATTTTTATTGAGCGCCCACTGTCTTAGAAGCAACGCTCTCAGTTGCGACCAAGTTTTTTTTAAAGACGAGTGCCTCCACTTTCATATTTATTTTACCGTCTATTCACTCCCTCTAGCCGGTCCAACCCGATCCAACACCTTGCTCACCACATGTGAAGCATCAAATGTGCTTCTTATCCTTTTTTTCCCTACAACTCAAATTTGAATCTAAGAAAATTGAATTGAGTTTAGGAAATAACTCCTCATCCAAGGACACCTACTCTTGTAGTATCTCTTCTTATTGTATCCGAAGCATATGATATGGTCCTTCGACTTCACTTTGGTAGAGGTGCTAGATAGGTTGACTTTGTTGGGATGTATACTAAAAGCCTTGCCATTTATATGGACTTCTATATTTTGAAAGAGAATCACAAGATCACTGTTTGCATGTTTATATTAGTATATGCATATTGTCTGATACTTTACATTGTAGATAACATGGTGTGTGGTGTCGCACAGAAGATCATGTTATCAATCCCTTATAAAGTAAAAGTAGAGGCTCACAACCGAGATGGATTTGGACAAACCATCGGGATGGTTGTAGTGTAATTTGGTGTTCATTTACCTTGACCATAAAATTACACTAGTACACTTTGTGTGTATTGAGCAGGACCGGCATAGAGGTGGTTCAATTTATACTGACTTGATAATTGAATCAGACCTTAGTTATTATGGAGTACATGCTCTTAATCCCGATATAATAACGGGCACATGTACTTAATATTTATTTCATTAATTTACCAATGGGCGAGATTTCTTCTGTTAAATCGATAGACTCGGTAAGTTGAGAAATAATATTTTCTATATGGAGTGTTGTTGATTATAGTCGGAAATCGTGTTCTGGTGAGTCGGGTTGATGATGCTCCCTTGATGAGCTCATAAAGTTCATCATGTTAAATCCTGCAGGTGGACTTGGTCCAACATGATGATAAGGATGAGTGGTACTAATCAAGGAGTTAGATGTTGATTAATTAAATTGCCAGTAATTTAAATTAATCAACGGACATTCAATATCTTAAACATGGGGAGATATTTGTACTCATAATAGGTGGAGCCCATATTTAAATATGGGGGTTGGTGAGGTAGTTCAATGAAGACCCTTTAGTGGAATGGATCTTCATTAATGGATCGAGCCTTGATCCATTAGGTCACTAATTGGTTAGGCGAGTTACAAGGCTTGAACAACAAGTTTGGTCAAGTAGTAACTCGAATCAGTTAGTACGACAACGAGACGGTTGTTTGGGAAATAGGTCTCCATTCAGATTAAAAATTTTAATCCGTGGACATGGAGAGGTTTCCCATAAGCGACCCTGTATCCGCCTAGGAAACCCGCAACCATCAATTGGTATCAGAGCCGAGGTTTCCGATTTTGTGTGTTTGGATTCGGTTACTTTTTGCACTTTATCATGTATTTTATTTTGCCGGATAATAGTAGGATGTGCGTAGGCTAACTCTTTGGTTGCAGGCACGAGATTCCAACTATTATGGTTAAAATAATGTTTGTATGTGATTGGTTGTGCATGGTTGTAATATTTGAATCCTCGGGGTTGACGAGGCTAAATTTTTATTTGATTTTTGTAATTAAAATATGACACATGTTTAGCCGCGCTTTTTATTTACTTTCGATCTAGACTTGATGTATACTCCTTTGTGGAGTATAGGATCGATGGATGGGAATAGATAGCATTTTATCTCGGATTGGAGATCCCTTCAATTGTGACTTGCGCATGGTGTAAAGTATAAGTAGAGGCTTACAACTGAGATGGATTTGGACAAACCATCGGGATGATTGTAGTATAATTTGGTGTTGGTTTATCTTGACCATAGAATTATACTAGTACACTTTGTGTGTATTGAGCAGGACCGACATTGAGGTGGTTCAATTTATACTGACTTGATAATTGAATCAGACCTCAGTTATTATAGAGAACATGCTCTTAATCCCGATATAATAACGGGCACATGTACTTAATATTTATTTCTTTAATTTACCAATGAGAGAGATTTATTCTGTTAAATTGATAGGCCCGGTAAATTGGGAAATAATATTATTTACATGGTGTGCCATTGATTATAGACGAAAACCATGCCCTGGTGAGTCGGGTTGATGATGTCCCCTTGATGAGCTTATAAAGTTCATCATATTAAATCCTACAGGTGGACTTGTGATGGGTATGACTTGGCGAGTTTCCTAAGCGAATACTTGGTCGCCCTTGAGAGACCTCTCCATGTCTACGGATTAAAAAATTAATCCGAATGGAGACCCGTCTCCTAATGACCATCTCATCATTGTATCGAACGGTTCAAATTACAACTTGGTCAATCTCAAAGATCGAGCATCTTAATTTGCCTAACCACTCGACCGCAGAAAAGATGACGAGTGGATCATCGATTTTTGTGTTTGTTATCGGGGTCCAAATAATTAATTATTATCTAAGATTAACAATTAATCAAAACAATAATAATTAATTAAAATCAGCATGAAATGACGAGACTAAAACAAAGGAGCCAAGGAAGAGAATTATACCTTCCTTTACCTCGTAACCTTCTACCTTATGTCCCTTCCCTCCCGGACGTCGTGTGGGCGACGAGCTACCAAGAACCGGGATCATCAAGGCGCTCCAAAAACCACCTTTCTTCTTCCTTGAAACTTGCACCAACAAACCCTAGTAGTTAGGGGTTGTGCCGCCACCTTCTTCCTCCCTCACCTTGCGCCGCTGTCCTTTCCAAGGTCACCAAACCCATCGGCTACAAGGATGCTCTAAGGAGGAAGATGAAGAAGAAGAATAAGGAGAGAAAGAGTCTCCTTCTTGACCCAAAATTTGTTGTGAAGTCCTCCTCTCCAAGCTTGCGGCGCCGCCGCAAACTCTCCCTTGCACTGCCTCCCACCGTCCGTCGGCCACTCCTCCCTTGCCGCCAAGCACCACAAAAGGAAGAGGAAGACTCCTCCTTGTCTATGTGACTCTCGGCCAAGTGTTGGTGGAGAAGAGAGGAAGAAATGAGGAGAAGAACTCCTCCTTTGAGCTTGCGCCGACCGGTTGCCCTAGGAGAGAGAAGGAGAGGAGAGGAGGGAAGTCTTGGGTTGTGATTAATTGGCTTGATTAGCGCTTGGTTTCATGATCCTATGGGGTATATATAGGGCTAAGGTAGGGACCAAGAGGAGGAGTTGGGTCTTGGCTCACTAATGGATCTAAAATCAATCCATTAATGAAGATCCATTCCACTAAAGGATCTCCATTGAACTTCCTCACCAACCCCCATATTTTCATATGGGCTCCATCTATTATGAGCACATCCATCCCCCCATGTTTAAGATATCGAATGCCCGTCGATTAATTTAAATTACTGACAATTTTAATTAATCAACTTCTGGCTCCTTGACTAGTACCACTTAACCTTATCATCATGTTGGATCAAATTCACCTGCAGGGTTTAACATGGTGAACCTTATGTGCTCATCAAGGGGGCATCATCATCCCGACTCACCAGGACACGGATTCCGTTAATAATCAACGACACACCATATAATTAATATTATTTCCCAACTTAGCGGGCTTATCAATTTAGCAGAATAAATCTAGCCCATTGGTAAATCAAAGAAATAAATATTAACCATACGTGCCCATTATTATATCAGGATTTAGGAATTGTACTCCATAATAATCCGAGGTCCAATCCAATTATTAAGTCAGTACAAATTGGATGACCTCTGGTTTTGGTCCTGCTCAATGCACACAAAGCACACTAGTGTAATTCTATGGTCAAGACAAACCCCACCTAATTACACTACAACCAGCCCGATGGTTTGCCCAATTCCATCTCGGCTATGAGTCTCTACTTATACTATGCAAGGGACTGATAACATGATCTTCTGTATGTCACCACACACCATGTTATCTACAATACTAAGTATTGGACTTTTATGCATATACTAATATAAATACACATCCGTGTTGTTGTGATTCTCTTTTCAAAAATGTAGATGATCTTATATATTAAGAACAAGTCTTTTAGTATACACATCTAATAACTTGGTCCGACATGATGATAAGGATGAGTGGTACTAATCAAGGAGTTAGATGTTGATTAATTAAATTGTCAGTAATTTAAATTAATCAACGAGCATTCGATATCTTAAATACGAGGAGATATTTGTACTCATAATATGTGGAGACCATATTTAAATATGGGGGTTGGTGGGGTAGTTCAATAAAGACCCTTTAGTGGAATGGATCTTCATTAATGGATCGAGCCTTGATCCATTAGGTGGCCAAGACCCAACTCCTCCTCATGGTCCCTATTGTAGCCCTATAAATACCCCATGAAGTCATAAAACTAAGGTATCCAATTCATCATCCAACCCTAAGCATCTCCTCTCCTCCTCTCTCCCTTCTCTCTCCTAGGGCACCCGGCGGCAAGAAAGGAGCTCTCCACCTTTCTTCTCTTTTCTTCCCTTCTTCTACACCCTTGGGTGGCCGGTGATCACAAGGACAAGGAGGAACCTTCTCTTCCTTTTGTGGTGCGGCGAGAAGAAGAAGAAAGGTGGGTGGCCGGAGTAGGAGAAGAAGGAAGTCCTCTTGGTGGCCGGCGGCGCCGCAAGCAAGAAGAAGAGAGGATCTTTGGCCGGGTAGGGTTGGGGAAGGAGACTTCTTCTTCTTCTTCCTCTTCACCTCTTGGCCGACCCATCCTTGGAGCAAGGAGGAGGGCCGGCGGCTTGAGGAAAGGGAAGAGGTGGCTGGCGGGAATAGGTTAAGGAAGGTGGAAAACTTTCCTTATTTGTGGTCGGCGCAAGAAAGAGGATTGGTTGGTGGCCTTGGTGACTACGGTTCTTGGTAGATCGTCGGCCACACAACGTCCAAGAGGGGAGGGTCATACAATAGAAGATCGTGAGGTAAAAGGGAAGGTATAACTCTTCTCTTTGGTTCCTTTGATTTCTATCATTTTATATGGTTTAATTAATTGTCATTGTTATTAATTATTTGTTAATTAATTATGATGATTAATTATCTTGGACCCCGATGATAAACATAAAAACCGGAGATCCGCTCATCGTCTATTCCGCGACTAATTGGTTAGGCGAGTTTCAAGGCTTGAACAACAAGTTTGGTCAAGTAGTAACTCGAATCAATTAGTACGATGACGAGATGGTCATTTGGGTAATAGGTCTCCATTCGGATTAAAAATTTTAATTCGTGGAAATGGAGAGGTTTCCCATGAGCGACCCGGTATATGCCTAGGAAACCCGCAACCATCAGACTTGTTCTTCAACCTTTGATGATGTGGATCGATCATCCACACTTATGAAGGTCATCTCTTTATTCTCGGATGTAGATGATTCTTCATCTTCTTGTGTTACTTCACTTGAGAAGGTAGATAATGCTTCTTCTTCTTTCTCCTCCTTTTGAACCAATGATCCTTTCTCCTTAGTCTCCTCCACTTATGCTTGTGTAGGATTTTCATGAAAAATAATCACTTTGCTCCATAGCTCATGAGAACACTTGTACTCACCTACACTACTCATCACATCATTAGATAAAACATCAATTAGGATTAAGTGTTGGATCGGAGAAAACGATAGAGGGGGGTGAATATCGTTGTCAAATTTTTCGGAACACTTAGAGAAAATACGCAGCGGAAAATAAGAAACAAATTGCGAACACAGGTAGTTTTACTTGGTTTGGAGTCGCGGTCGGCTCCTACTCCAAGGCCCATGGTCCTTGACTGTTTACTTTGGGCAATTCTATATTCGGGAAAGCTTTTACAGATTGAAAGTACAGATATAGAATCGAAAATTGAAATTGACAACACTTTCGTAATTAAAGTTTACTGACACCCGAGGTGGATCGAATTTCGGAGCAGAGGGTCGTCGACGGCGCTGGAATCTCGAAGTCGATGTTTTGCTGGAGCGCAACGCTTGAGCGAAAGTGTCTGGAGCGTTTAAAGCAACTGATGTTGAAGCCTTGGGGGTGAACCCTCTTTTATAGCACCCATACGGGCGCCTGTGTCGATGTGGGCGCCTAACACGTGACCTTCCCTGCGTGATCTCTTATCCGCAGGCTCGGTCAGCGCTTATCCTTCTCCACTTGGGCGGCTGAGCTGATGGGGGCGCCCGTGACCTCACGGGCGCCTCAGCTGCCTTGGTTTAGAGGCTTCGCTGTTGTGGTTTGGTGTTTGCCTTTACACTGGGGCGCCCGTATCCATACGGGCGCCTGAGTCCATCCGGGTGCCTAGCCCCAGTGAGGCACCTTACATGTAGAAGACCAACCCTTCGATCCTACAACTCAGGTTAGTTCCAAAACACAACAAATAAATGTGTTAGCCATTAGTTACAACCGTAGTTGTCTTAGTTCTGACTTTGGGTCTCCCAAATGGAACCCTAGGTCGAACCGACGCCTACTGTTCCCTCGTACGGGGAACACGTCCTCACCTACTACTCTCAGGAGAGTTTACCTTATGCCAACCGGCTTCTCCGGTTGGACTTTTTCCCAGCTTTACTCACCAGGTCTTTGTGCCCAGTCCGCGACCAGGACTTAGTGCCCAATTCCTCGAACCAGGTCTTCGGTGCCTAGCCCTCAGCCAAGACTTAGTGCCCAATTTCTCGAACTAGGTCTTCGGTGCCCAGCCCTCGGCCAGGACTTGTTGATGCAATCTGACTCTGATTGTTATTTTGGTGTTGACACCGATTTTAGTTTAGGTTGATGAGATGATTATGACTAAGTCCTGGTCGAGGACTAAGCTTTGGATGAGTGAATAGTCCTAGCTTGGAGGGCTAGGTGTGTGAAAAGTCCTAGCTTAGAGGGCTAGGTGTGTAAACGGCTTAGCTGGGTGAGGGTTCCTCACAATCCAGGGCTCCCTCTTCATCAGTTAGACCACAACCTCTTTATGATGCCAGATTTCAAAATGTTCATTATGCACTAGCATTTCAATATCACACCTTCAAACTCATGCCCTATCGAACGGTGGACAGAGCATTCATTTATGAACATTGTCCGTCAGTACGACATATCATTGAGCATTATGAACTTCAATCCATTCTCTTTCTCGAGCGATCGATCAACTTTCATTTAGTCTCCGAATTTTATAACAATATGGTCAGTGGAGAGGGTTCAAGGTATAGGACCCGTGTTGCCGGTATCAACCTTAATTTTGATTTATCAGCTTTCACTGCCTTCCTTGATTGTCGACGTTCGGATAATGATTTTCTACTCAACCCTTATCCTCCAGATCCTCTACCGTTTCCCTTCGATGGAGTCACTCATGACTCTATCTACGAGTACTTTTTCAGCCATCCCAGACCAAGGGGTCACGGTGAGCCCGCCGATGATTTCCCCACCTTTGCTGCTCTCCGCCTTTCCCTCGCTGATTATGTCTTATTTAAGATTATCACTAACTGTCTGATACCTACTACTTCGAAGCACTTAGATGAAATTCGCTCATTCCACTGCTTGATGCTCTACGGGATGCATCAACAGTTAGATTTTGACATAGTGACCACCATCTACTTCTCTATCATTGTCTACAGTCAGATGGAAGGTCAGACAGTTTACATGCCATTTGGACATATCATTACTGTCTGGCTTCATTCGGTCGGTATCGACGTGTCACAGGGCAGGATTGTGCCGATGGTTCGATAGGACTGCCGACTTGGCCAACGTGCATTGGCCCAGTCTGGCATTATCGTCGGACCACTAGGGCTGGGGTGGAAGGATAGGAGAGGTGTGGGGGAGTTACCTAGGGCCGCCCATTCTTAGATACTCGCTGTTCCGACCTTTCATCGGGAGTCGCCTGCTGCAGCGGGTCACTATGAGCCAGATCCCGATCTCCGCTGGCAGGTTGCGGAGCTGGAGCAGACTATGCAGCGCGAGTTTCATATCTCCGAGGTCTGGCGACAGGAGGCCCGGTCGGCATTTCACTCTTTAGATTGCAAACTACCGGCGATAGAGTCTGACGCCTCTGGGATTCGGTCCCAGCAGCAGACCTGGTACGAGGAGTGGCGCGAGCATACGTTTCTTGGAGCTGCGCCATCCAGCAGCACTGCACCAGGGAGCTTCATATATATTGATGATACCTCTGATGACGACCCCGCTGAGGATTGATGATTCTGATTTTGCCAGTTCTGACTTGATGATATATTTAACTGTTACGACTTGATGTACTTGACTTTGCTTTGATGCTGTGGTATGCATCTTACTCTATGACTGATTTCCTTGTATGCTTTGCCATACTATGCTTATTGCTAGTTCATATGTTTGTTCATATGATAGATATCTTCATGTATGTCTTGTTATATTATGCATTGCTATGCTTATTCTTACTCCATGTTTATATGATACATATGATTGTTTTGCCATGCTGTATATTTGCCATATGGTTTCATATGCTTTCAATATTCAATCATACCTTTGGTGTTTTGGGATAAGCCCTAGGATTAAGGGGGAGGTTTTATTATTAAACTTAACAACCCCTCTAGAGCCTTTTCGGTGTTTGACAAAGGGGGAGAGTGTGGTTAGTTAAGTTTAGGACGATTACAAGCTTAATTATTGTAGGGGGAGTATCCTGATTCCCCTATGAGTGTGAAATTTGCAACTATTGATTTCAAATCCCTAAACGTAAAATCGGGTTGTCAAATAACAAAAAGGGGGAGATTGTTGATGCAGTCTGACTCTGATTGTTGTTTTGGTGTTGACACCAATTTTAGTATAGGTTGATGAGATGATTATGACTAAGTCCTGGTCGGGGACTGGGCTTTGGATGAGTGAAAAGTCCTAGCTTGGAGGGCTAGGTGTGTGAAAAGTCCTAGCTTGGAGGGCTAGGTGTATGAAAAGTCCTAGCTTGGAGGGCTAGGTGTGAAAAGTCCTAGCTTGGAGGACTAGGTGTGGAAAGTCCTAACTTGGAGGGTTAGGTGTGGAAAAGTCCTAGCCTGGAGGGCTACGTGGATGAAACCCTGGCTTGGAGGGTCAGGTCCTAGCCTGGAGGGCTAGGTTGGATGAAATCCTGGCTTGGAGGGTCAGGTCCTAGCCTGGAGGGCTAGGTGGATGAAACCCTGGCCTGGAGGGTCAGGTCCTAGCTTGGAGGGCTAGGTTGGATGAAATCCTGGCTTGGAGGGCCAGGTCCTAGCTTGGAGGGCTAGGTTGAAGTCCCGGTGAGTGAGACTGGGCATGGAGTCTTGGTCCGGGGGACTGAGCACGAGTCAGAGAAGGGTTGGAGGCTTGTTCTCGTGACTTAGAGGAGATTTGACCTTGCCTGGATCGATCTGGTGACCAATCAGGGAAGTTGGCACTGTGTTCCCTCGTGGATCGGCCTGGTGACCGATCCAGCGATGGCTGATCGGTCTGGTGACCGATCAGGGAGCACATAGTGAGTTTGGAACCCTACTGATCGGCTCCTGATCGGTCTGGTGATCGATCAGGGAGCATACATTGAGTTTGGGAACTCTACTGATCAGCTCCTGATCGGTCTGGTGACCGATCTGGGATATGTTGATGCAGTCTGGCCCTGATTGTTATTTTGGTGTTGACATCGATTTTAGTTTAGGTTGATTATGATTATGATGATTATGATTAAGTCCTGGTCGGGGATCAGGCATGGTATGGAAAATCCTAGCTTGGAGGGCTAGGTGTTGGAAAATCCTAACCTGGAGGGTTAGGTGTTGAAAATCCTAGCTTGGAGGGCTAGGTGTGTGAAAAGTCCTAATTCGGAAGGGATGGGTGAAAAGTCCTAGCTTGGAGGGCTAGGTGAAAAGTCCTAACTTGGAGGGTTAGGTGCAAATTCCCATCTTGGAGAATTAGGTGAAAAAGTCCTGGCTTGGAGGGTCAGGTCCTAGCTTGGAGGGCTAGGTTTGGAAAGTCCTAATCCGGAAGAGTTGGGTGAAAAGTCCTAGCTTGGAGGGCTAGGTGAAAAGTCCTAACTTGGAGGGTTAGGTGCAAATTCCCAACTTAGAGGAGTACGTAGGTGAGAAATCCTTAGCTTGGAGGGCTAAGGTGGATGAAACCCTAGCTTGGAGGGCTGGGTTAGAGCCCCTGGATCGGTCTGGTGACCGATCAGGGAGTTGACACGGTGCTCCTTCATGGATCGGTCTGGTGACCGATCCAGCGATGACTGATCGGTCTGGTGACCGATCAGGGAGTATGCGTTTCACCCACTGACTGGCTCCTGATCGGTCTGGTGACCGATCAGAGAGCGAACAGTGAGGTTGAGTTCCCTTGCTGAACTGCTCCTGATCGGTCTGGTGACCGATTAGGATCACTGTTTAGATCGTTCTGGAGAACGATCCAGCTTCGCGGGTTCCTCACTAAGATCGATCAGGATGGTGCCTGATCGGTCTGGTCATGATCTGATCGGTCTGGTGACTGATCAGGAGACACTCTGATCGGTCAGGTGACCGATCAGGATGTTTGGACTGCGAAACTCAGGAATCTCCTAAATTAGAGGTGGATCGGTCTGGTGATCGATCCACAACCTGGGATCGGTCTGGTGATCCGTCCAGGAGAATCTCAAAGAAATCGCGATTTCTGATTGAGCATTGGGGATCAATCAGGACGGAGCCTGATCGGTCTGGACCCAGCCTGATCGGTCTGGTAACCGATTAGGAGGCTCTCTGATCGGTCCCCTCCTGATCGGTCCGGTGACCGATCACTTTAATTCAAATTGCACTGTCAGACGCTCTGATCACGGCTGACCATATCCGATTCTCTGCTGCTTACCTCTGATACTTGATTTACTGGTTGATATGCTGCTCTAACACTCTGATTAAGCTGCAGGTGACAGGGGAGGATTCAAACACTCAAGGAGAAGTCAATGGAGGCTTTCCTTGGAGCAGGTTTGTCCATTCTCCATTTCAGGTTGCAACGGCTGGAGCTGCAGACTGAGCTGTTGACTGGAGCTTGGCTGAGGGGAGCTCAGGAAGTCCAGGGAGGGTTCAGTGATAGCTGTCGTTGGCAGTGAAGCAGCTGGAGGCTGCAGGAGACTGTCACCTAATGCTGAGTGGAGAAACAAAAAGGGTGGAAGAAGACTTCATGGAAGTAGAGTTCGAGTACTGGATTCTTGCCGCGCCTTGTGTTTCTCCACAACTTGCTTGCTGTGTTCCTGAAGTTGTCATCACCTTGAGCAAGCGATTGCATTCTTGAAGCAACCATCCACTACTTGAGCGCTTGAAGGAGAGAACAAGAAGCTTGGAATCCGACAGTGGGAAGACATGAGGAAGGGTTTCTTGCGTGAGATCGCCGCTGGGTGGAGCTCAGGAAAGCTTGCTGTGTTCTTGTCTTTGCTGAGTGCTTGAGTAAGATCTTTCTTGTTGTTTCATTGAGCTTAAACATTTATCTATGATTGAAACGCTGTGGAGAGGTTTCTTCACCAAGAAGGAGGTTGTCTTCTATCCGGTGATAACCGGGGCTTGATCTGCCGACGATCAAGGGATCACCCACCTTAAGGGCACGCCAAGGAGTAGGGGCAAGTTATGTAACGACCCGAAAAATTCTCTTAATATTTTCTTAAAATATTGAGCATGTCTAGATAATTTTCCGAAGGGCCCAGAAATAATTATGTAAAATTGGGCCTAGAAATCCATATTTTCTCATTTAAATTGAGAAAAATTAGGTACTAATGAGCTTTAAAAGGGCTCCAAAAATGGGTATTAATAAGGTAAAATTAATATAAATTAGGTAAAAATTAATATAAATATAAAAGAATTTTATTTAGGAATATTGGCATAATTATGGGTGATTTTTGGAGAATTTTCGAAAATAAGATAAAGGATTAAATAAAATAAAAATAAAGGTGCATGGGCCAAGGATTGAACCTTAGACCTCTTATACAACAATGAATGTTTTAACCAACTCACCTAGCAAGGAATTCTTGTGAGGAAAGGAAGTGAATGGTGGTTAAATGGTAGAAGAAGATGAAGGGCCATGGAAAACTCTTCATTCACCACCTTAATGGTTGATTAATAAGGGGGTTTGGGAGTTTCATTCTTCATGCCATCAATTGCATTTGCTCCTCTCTTCCTTCTCCATTCTTGCCGAGCACACAAGGAGGAATTCTCCCTTGAGAAAACTCCACAAAAGCTCTCCTTCTCCAAGATCTAAGGTCTTCTCAAGGTTCTAAGGGCTAGGTGTGGTCAAGTCTTCTTTCTTCTTTCCATCCAAGGTCTAAAAATCAAGAAATCTAAGGTAAGACTCCCTCACCTGTGGTATAATAGTTACCTATGATTTCCATGATTTTTGGCATGATATATGGGTTAGTTTCGGATTTAATGTTGAAGGGAAACAAAATCAAGGTTCCTATGTTTCAAAGGTTTCGGCCAGCATGTTTTAAAGGTCCAAAATTATGCTAAAAATCATGATAATATTATTTGATGTTCCCTTATAATGTTTAGAAGTTAACTGCAATTTTTAGGGATTTTTGGAGTACCCTAGGACACCCTAGGGTCTCGGCCAACATGAAAGAAGCAAAACCCAGAACCTTAAGTTCAAGGGTTTCGGCCACCATGTTTTAAATGTCTAAAAATATGTTAAAAATCATGATAATATTATTTGATGTTCCCTTATGATTTTTAGAAGTTAATTCTAATTTTTAGGGATTTTTGGAGTACCCTAGGACACCCTAGGGTCTCGGCCAACATGGAAGAAGCAAAACCCAAAACCTTAAGTTCAAGGGTTTCGGCCACCATGTTTTAAATGTCTAGAAATATGTTAAAAATCATGATAATGTTATTTGATGTTCCCTTATGATGTTTAGAAGTTAAGTGTAATTTTTGGGAATTTTTGGAGTACCCTAGGACACTCTAGGGTTTCGGCCAACAGGAAAGGGACAAAACCAAGGTCCCTATGATTATGGGTTTCGGCCACCATGATGTAAATGTCTATAAATATGTTAAAAATCATGATAATGTTATTTGATGTTCCCTTATGATTTTTAGAAGTTAAGTGTAATTTTTGGGAATTTTTGGAGTACCCTAGGACATTCTAGGGTTTCGGCCAACAGGAAAGGGACAAAACCAAGGTCCCTATGATTATGGGTTTCGGCCACCATGATGTAAATGTCTATAAATATTTTAAAAATCATGATAATGTTATTTAATGTTCCCTGATGATGTTTAGAAGTTAAGTATAAATTTTGAGAATTTTTGGAGCACCCTATAGGCCTCATATGGTTCGGCCAACCCCAAGGACCCAAGGGTTAGGGTTGAGTCTTTAACTCCAACTTATGTTTATGTGTTGCCATGATATAAGGATGATGGATGGTGATTGTGTGAATTCTCACATGGCCATGGGACTCCATAAGTTTCGGCCAATAAGGGTTAATAGGATAAGAGTTAAGATTTATTCCAAGTAAGGGTTCCAATGACCCTATGGTAAGATGTGATTTATGTTTATGAATGATATGCTATGTTATGAATGATATGCCATGTTTACGAATGATATGCCATGTTTATGAATGATATGCCATGGTTATACATGATATGCTATGTTATGAATGATATGCCATGTTTACGAATGATATGCCATGTTTATGAATGATATGCCATGGTTATACATGATATGCTATGCTGATGAATGATATGCCATGTTATGAATGATATGCCATGTTTACGAATGATATGCCATGTTTATGAATGATATGCCATGGTTATGCATGATAAGAATGATGTTACGACAAGTATGTTATGATCATGTTTCATGATAAGAATGATGCCATGATAAGTATGCTATGAATGTCTTCTGAATGATGAAGCATGCAAAGTATTTTACTTTATGAATGAGCTTGTACCGGACCCAAGTATGGGTCCAAGGGATGGGCACCTTAAGAACGCCCCGGTTATGGACTACCGTAGCTGTCCACGGTTCTGGCACTACCGGAGCTGTGCAACAGGGATGGGCTCCTTGAGAACGCCTCGGTTCGGGGACTACCGACTATGCTGTCCTTATCCTAGTAGGTCGGGGCTAGCTACCTCGGATTTACTAGGGATGCGCGCTATGATGTATGTATGTGGTACAAGCCGGGGACCCCAAATGTTATGATGATGATGTTTAAGCATTTTCAAAGTATGTTTTAAAAGTTAAGCATCCCTATGTATATGCATTCCACCCATGCATTCATACATGTTATGCATTATGTTATGATAATGATATGTTATGCTTATGCTCCATGTTAAAAGATATGTGTGAGAATGAATGATCCATGTTATGATTAGGGTAAGAAAATGCTCTTATGATATCCTAGAATGTATGCCTATGTTTATGCCATATAGGTTGGTTTATATCTTATGTTTATATTTATGCCATGTCTCATGCCATGCTAGGAAAGTTTATTAAGTTATGTTCATGCCACATATGATGTCATGCTTAGAATGTTTACGATGACTATGCTTGATATGCTAGAAAGTATGCCTATGGTTGATTTACATCTTATGCTTATGTTCATGCCATATATGATGCCATGCTTAGAATGTTTAATTATGCTTATGCCTATGTTTATACTTTATGCCATGATAAGAATGTTCAATTAGATTTATGCCTATGTTTATGCTTTACGCTATGATAGAAATGTTTATGATGCTTATGTTCCATATGATTATGAATGAATGACGAATGATGTTAGTGAGTAGGAAAGAGTCTTACTAAGCCTGTGTGCTTATAGTCTTCTTTCCTTATACCACAGATCATGCAAGGGGATAACGAGGAAGCAGCAGGAGGGCCTGAAGTATGTGTGTGTTGGTGACTTGGCCCATGAAATCAAATGCGTTAACCTTTTATGCTAAGAACTTTATTTTGACTACCTATATGCTCGAATAGTGACTTATGGAACTATATGATAAGATGTCCAGTATGATATGATATGAACCTTATGGTATGATGTTAAGCATGTTATGATATGATGATTAAGCATGATGTTCATATGTGAAGTTCCATATCATTATATTAGGGATGGTAGTAGGGGCATGTATATGTAATGTTTAAGTTATTCCGCTGCAGTATGATGTTACATGCCTTAAGTATGTTAGCGTAACGCCGCTTTAGGAAAAAAAAAGTGGGCGTTACAAGTTATCCCCAAACCTTGTAAACCCTCCTTGTTAGCGATCTTGGTAGTTGTAGTTGTTTTCCTTCATTTGATGTTTCTGCATTTTCTGGTTTCATACTTCCGCTGTGCTACTAACAAAGTTAACTGCAGAAGCTTGATTTGTCTCTAAGTCAAGGTGATTGGCTATATTCACCCTCCCCTCTCTAGCCATCCGGTTTCCAACAAGTGGTATCAGAGCTTGGGGCTCTGTTTACGGCTTAACATCCGAGAGTTATCAACAAGATGGCGTTGAGAGAAGGCTTCTCCACCACCCGACCTCCATTCTTCAATGGCGCCGACTTCCAATATTGGAGATCGAAGATGAAATATTATTTGAAGATGGGCATCAATACTTGGTTCGCGGTGAAGGAGGGATTTACCCCTCCTAAGGATGATGAAGGCAAAGAACTCGAATCATGGCGGTGGACTGTCGAACAAACTCAAAAGAGTGAAGCCGACGCGAAGGCGGTTGTCACTCTATAATGTGGCATGAACAAAGACCAACTCATCAAGGTTGGTCCTTTCACAAGTGCAAAGGACTTGTGGAACAAGCTCATCGAACTCCATGAGGGCACCCGAGATTCAAGAATTGCTAAGAGGGACTTGTTCCTCAATCAACTTCAAAATCTCTCCATGAAGGAGAATGAATCGGTAAGTGAGCTTCATAGTCAGTTCAAGGAAGTTCTCAATGGGCTTCATTCGATTGATGAAAAGGTCGAGAATCGCGACCTTGTAAGGTATGTCTTGAAAGCTTTTTCAAGGAATGCTTTGTGGTCATCCATGGTGGATGCCTACAAAGTTTCCAAGGATTTATCCATTGTAAAATTAGATGATTTATTTTGTGAGATGGAATTGCATGAAATGGCTAACAAAGGCCCCAAGGAGAAGGGGATTGCTTTAGTTGCAGGGGACCGATCCAACAAGAAGAAGAAGGAGAAGAAGAAGGAGTAGGAGGTCTCTTCATCTTCATCCTCTTCCGAATCCGAGTCCGATTCTGAGGAAGATGGCAGCGGCTCTTCTTCCTCCGAGATGGCGAACTTTGTGAGAAGAATGATGAGAAGGGGTCGACGCTTCAAGAGTAGAGGTAACTCTAGTGAAGATAAACTTGATAAGACTAATGCATCTTGCTTTGAGTGTGGTAGGAAAGGACATTTCAAGAATGAATGTCCGAAACTAAAGAAGAAGGAGGAGAAATCCAAAAGAAAAGAAGAAAAATTCAAGAAGAAGAAGAAGGCCTTGAAGGCCACTTGGGATGAGTCAACCTGTAACGACCCGGCCCTGTCTAACTGTTGGCCGTGTCGTTACTCTACTACTGGTCTTCCCGCCCCTGGCCAGCGGGTTTTTGCCTTCCTCAGGATTCGAACTCTAGACCTCCAGGCTAAAGTACTAGAGTTTATGAATCCTGATACCAATTGAGCTGCCAAGCACAGAAAAGGAAGGAGAGACCTATATTTAAGGAGTAGTTAGGTCGATTTGCCCCCATAAGTATAAATGGAAAAAACCAATTAAGTGCAGCTGATGGATCGAACCCGCGACCAGCACGAAACCAGAAACGCGCGCGACCAGCTGGGCTAGGGTATCAAGCACAGAAAAGGATGGAGAGACCTATATTTAAGGTGTAGTTAGGTTAATCCGCCCCATAAGTATAAATAGGTAATTAAAGAGAGAAGTTTTATTTTCTCTCCTCTCCAAACCCTCACGCCGACCCCTCCTCTTCTGGGCGAAACTACACCAAGCTCTAGGGGGCCGGTTAAGGCTCTTCTCCAAGAGATAATTCTATATTCGGGATCCCCGCGGCGAGAGGAACGCGTAGACGTGAAGAATTCTCCGAGATCTCAAGTTTCTCTCGAGTCCTAGACGTCAATCTTGGTTGTAAGTCCAAGATATCAATGTAAGTACTACTCACCTGCAGTAAGAGGCGGTTTTTCCGCGAGAATTTCCTTTAAAAGTTTTTAAAAAAGAAATATTTCCTTTTTGTTTAAGTTTTTGCATGTGATCTTAGTTCATTAGTTGTTGTATGCTTACATATATGTTGATTAATACCCTATGTGAGTTTAGGGTCCAAGAAAAGCTATGAGAAAAGAAAAGATAAGATAAAGATAAGAAAAGAAAAGGCCAAGGCCTTAAGAAATCCCCAAAAGTCAAGACTTAGGGATTTTAGCACCAAGGTGCTCCAGAAAATGCCAAGGCATTTACAGATAAGAAAGAAAAGAAAGAAAAGCTATTTTATTTTATAAGGCCAGTACCCGGCGTCCAAGGGCGTCGTTAAAGAAATCCAGGTGTCCAATTCCAAGGTCTTGGCCCTGGTAGACCAAGGTCTGCTCTATTAGGATTGGTGGCTCGCTACCCCAACCTTTTAGGGAACGCGTATGAGATGGTACTTACGTCTTCAGTGGATCCAAGTGATTATTATTTTCAAGTATATGCTTTAGCAAAGTTTTCTAAAGTTTAAGAAAGTTTTCAAAAAGTTAAAGAATAGCTAAAGTTTCAAGTTGAGCCAAGAAAAGTAAATTGAGATTTATTAATGCTTGAGTATGCATGTTTTGAGTTATACATGTTCTTAGTTTTCTTTCAAGCATATAAGTATCTCATATGATGTTCAGTTTGATCTAGAAGCATGTTTGCATATTTCGAGTTTTTGTGAGCTAGATAGTACTTACTAAGCTTTTTGCTTACTAGTTGCATTTCCTCTTATTGCAGATAAAGGTAAAGGCAAGCAATTCTGAAGGAAGACGACGAGGCGGTGCTGAGTAGAGTGTGTGTGGTGGCTGATTATGGAGAGATCGTTGGCGCAAGACAATTTAGCTATTAATTCACAATGTTATAGATCATTTGAATTTCAAGTTCTTGCTTTATAAAGTTTAGCGAACATTTGAGCTTTGGATAGTTTTACATGCTCAATTTCTTAGAGTAAAGATTTCATGTCATTTCATTTAGCTTATACATTCTTATGCTTGCATTGGATGAGTGGAAATGTGAGTAGATGGAGATATTGATACTTTGTTAGAGAAATAGATGCATGTGCCAAGATAGTATCAATTTCTTCTTTGAATTAAGTTTCATTGCTTAAATATGTTTAGAAAAGTTGCATTCACATTTCATAATGCTTTAGCAAGGTCATAGAACATGTATTTGGCGTCATGAATGTATAGAAGTCAAGATTGGTACAAACTTTAGTGTTAAAGTTCATATAACTTGAATAGTTTATTTTCTTCCGCAAAAGTCCAAATTTCAAGTTTATGGATTCGTTTTGATTGGCTAAACTCATTTGAAAACTGTCATAGAGTGTAGAAATAGTGTCATGATTCCATATGGCTCGAAATTATAGGTTTGGAGGAGTTGTGAAGCAACTGTCGAAACCTGAGTTTTCTGAATTCAGGCCTACCAGTCGACTGATGCAGTATCAGTCGACTGATACCCGATTGTGGTGTTGGGCGAGGCAAGCTTCAAAGTGTACCATTTGCGAGCTTTCGAGATAGTAAGTGTGATATGTTAAGATGCATGATTGCTTAAGTTAGAATATGATTGTTAGATGAATTTAAAAGTTTAAAAAAAAAGATTTCCGCATTTTTAGTCATGTATCAAAAGTAGAGAAGTAGAGAGAAGTAACGATCCGTCTGAAGGTAGAGAAGGCGGGTCGCTACAGGTGGTATCAGAGCAGTTCCCATTCTCCAGCATCACACACACATCAGCATCAACCTTGCCGTCTTCAAGTAAGAAAGCTTTAAGCTTCAGTTTTTCTATTGCTCCCTTACTTAACTTCAGTATAGAGAAATGCTTAAGTACTTACTCATATGTGCATAGAACAAGGAAGCATGTTTAATACCTTAGTATCACGGAATCATGTTTAATCCCTAGAATGGATATTAGAGAAATGCTTAAGTACTTACTTGATGGCCCAAAAGTAAGTTTTGGGATTATGGCACGCAAGGTACTTGATAAAAGTTTTGAGTAAGACCAAGGTCTTACTAAGCCCTAGAACGAGTTCTAGGACTAAGAAATGAGATAAGAATCAAGGCCAAGGTCTTGTTATATCCTAAAGCAAGTTTGAGAACATTACCGTTAAGTGTTAAGTTATACATTTGAGGACGCCCTAGAAAGGCCCAAAACGAGGAGCAAGCCCCTAGAAGGCAAGAAGCGTACCTCATTCAGTAGGAGAAACTGAAGCCAGGGAACTTCCCAGGCACAAGCAAACCATGGGATTCTTAAGCATGTTTCAAAACGTTGGAAAGAATAGTAGGGCTACTGGACTGGCATGAGGTAGAGAAGATAAAGTGTGCATCTTTCTGCCTTACGGGAGATGCTAGAATATAGTGGAAGAGAGTCAAGGCCAAGAGAAATGTCAGCCAGATGACATGGGCCGACTTCGAGACTGAGTTCTTCGAAGAATACTTTCACATGCAAGTAACCAACAAGCATTATGATGAATTCACGGAGTTCAGACAAGGAGAACTATCCGTGGATGAAGCAGTGAAGATGTTTAAGCGGTTAGCTCATCTGTGCCCAGAGCTAGTTAGCACAGAAAAAGAGATAGTTAGGCTAATGCTCAAGATGTTAAGGCCTGAGATAGCGTTGAAGGGGGCTAGCGGTGTTAAGAGGCTGCAAACCTCCGAAAAACTAATAAGTAGTGCTTTGATCACTGAGCACTACTTAACCAGTATAAAGGCCACCAGAAAGGTTGAACGATGAAGTTCTTAACAACCTTACCGTCAAGGGAAGTAATGGCCTCTACTGAGAGGCTAAGGGCAGTATCAATCTAGATTTCCAACCGAGAGCTCTACAGTGACTTGTTAGTCCTTGAGATGAAGGATTACGATGTCATTTTAGGAATGGACTTCTTGAGCAAGTATAATGCTTCTATAGACTGCCGCAAGGAAAAAGTCAAGTTCACACCAGAAGCAGAACCTTCATTTGAGTTTATTGGAGACCCAAGGAGAAAGATAAATAGGTTCCTACCTACCTTACAAGCTCAGAGAATGTTAGAGAAGGGGTGCTCTGGTTTTCTAGCTCATATAGTGGATGCGAGTCAAGGAGAAGGATTGAAGAGAGAAGAAGTGAGGGTAGTCTGTGACTATCCTGAGGTGTTTCTTGAAGAGTTACCAGGACTCCCTCCCAATCGGGAAATTGAGTTTGAAATTGAGTTGGCCCCAGGAACCAACCCAATTTCGAAGGCACCTTATCGCATGACACCAGCAGAACTGAAAGAATTACAAGAACAATTGCAAGAGCTGCTTGACGAGGGTTTCATCCGCCCTAGTCATTTACCGTAGGGAGCTCCTGTACTGTTTGTCAAGAAGAAAAATGGATCTATGCGAAAGTGCATAGATTATCGAGCTTTGAATAAGGTAACCATCAAGAACAGATATCCTTTGCCAAGGATAGATGATTTATTTGATCAGCTGAAGGGAGCTACAGTGTTCTCCAAGATAGATCTGCGATCGGGTTACCATCAGCTCAGAGTGAAGGAGAGTGATGTGCCAAGGACTGCTTTCAGTACAAGATACGGCCACTACGAATTTGTAGTAATGCCTTTTGGAGTAACCAATGCTCCAGCAGTCTTCATGGAGCTGATGAACCACATCTTCAGGGAGTATCTCGATAAATTCGTCATTGTATTTATTGATGATATTCTCATATACTCACAGACTCCAGAGGACCATGCTACACACTTGAGGATAGTGCTGCAGATCCTTCAGCAAGAGAAGCTCTATGCAAAATTCTCAAAGTGTGAGTTTTGGCTAGATCAGGTGGCCTTCCTAGGTCACATTGTATCCAAAGAAGGCATTCAAGTTAATCCAGCCAAGATAGAAGCAGTCAGCAACTGGTGTTATAGAATTTTGTGTGATGAGTTTCAATAAGTAATTTCTTACGAGTTTTTGAGAAAGGAAGTATGCCATTGTATCATGCATGACTAGTAGAGTTAGTATATCATAGATAGATTTAAATTGAGAAGAAAAAAAAAGATTTCCGCATTTTTAGTCATGTATCAAAAGTAGAGAAGTAGAGAGAAGTAACGATCCGTCTGAAGGTAGAGAAGGCGGGTCGCTACAGGTGGTATCAGAGCAGTTCCCATTCTCCAGCATCACACACACATCAGCATCAACCTTGCCGTCTTCAAGTAAGAAAGCTTTAAGCTTCAGTTTTTCTATTGCTCCCTTA
Organism: Boesenbergia rotunda; assembly: GCA_024364735.1. NCBI lineage: Eukaryota > Viridiplantae > Streptophyta > Magnoliopsida > Zingiberales > Zingiberaceae > Boesenbergia > Boesenbergia rotunda. Next base: position 79,341 of record JAGFNQ010006898.1, on the reverse strand, counting down.
CTTAACTTCAGTATAGAGAAATGCTTAAGTACTTACTCATATGTGCATAGAACAAGGAAGCATGTTTAATACCTTAGTATCACGGAATCATGTTTAATCCCTAGAATGGATATTAGAGAAATGCTTAAGTACTTACTTGATGGCCCAAAAGTAAGTTTTGGGATTATGGCACGCAAGGTACTTGATAAAAGTTTTGGAGTAAGACCAAGGTCTTACTAAGCCCTAGAACGAGTTCTAGGACTAAGAAATGAGATAAGAATCAAGGCCAAGGTCTTGTTATATCCTAAAGCAAGTTTGAGAACATTACCGTTAAGTGTTAAGTTATACATTTGAGGACGCCCTAGAAAGGCCCAAAACGAGGAGCAAGCCCCTAGAAGGCAAGAAGCGTACCTCATTCAGTAGGAGAAACTGAAGCCAGGGAACTTCCCAGGCACAAGCAAACCATGGGATTCTTAAGCATGTTTCAAAACGTTGGAAAGAATAGTAGGGCTACTGGACTGGCATGAGGTAGAGAAGATAAAGTGTGCATCTTTCTGCCTTACGGGAGATGCTAGAATATAGTGGAAGAGAGTCAAGGCCAAGAGAAATGTCAGCCAGATGACATGGGCCGACTTCGAGACTGAGTTCTTCGAAGAATACTTTCACATGCAAGTAACCAACAAGCATTATGATGAATTCACGGAGTTCAGACAAGGAGAACTATCCGTGGATGAAGCAGTGAAGATGTTTAAGCGGTTAGCTCATCTGTGCCCAGAGCTAGTTAGCACAGAAAAAGAGATAGTTAGGCTAATGCTCAAGATGTTAAGGCCTGAGATAGCGTTGAAGGGGGCTAGCGGTGTTAAGAGGCTGCAAACCTCCGAAAAAACTAATAAGTAGTGCTTTGATCACTGAGCACTACTTAACCAGTATAAAGGCCACCAGAAAGGTTGAACGATGAAGTTCTTAACAACCTTACCGTCAAGGGAAGTAATGGCCTCTACTGAGAGGCTAAGGGCAGTATCAATCTAGATTTCCAACCGAGAGCTCTACAGTGACTTGTTAGTCCTTGAGATGAAGGATTACGATGTCATTTTAGGAATGGACTTCTTGAGCAAGTATAATGCTTCTATAGACTGCCGCAAGGAAAAAGTCAAGTTCACACCAGAAGCAGAACCTTCATTTGAGTTTATTGGAGACCCAAGGAGAAAGATAAATAGGTTCCTACCTACCTTACAAGCTCAGAGAATGTTAGAGAAGGGGTGCTCTGGTTTTCTAGCTCATATAGTGGATGCGAGTCAAGGAGAAGGATTGAAGAGAGAAGAAGTGAGGGTAGTCTGTGACTATCCTGAGGTGTTTCTTGAAGAGTTACCAGGACTCCCTCCCAATCGGGAAATTGAGTTTGAAATTGAGTTGGCCCCAGGAACCAACCCAATTTCGAAGGCACCTTATCGCATGACACCAGCAGAACTGAAAGAATTACAAGAACAATTGCAAGAGCTGCTTGACGAGGGTTTCATCCGCCCTAGTCATTTACCGTAGGGAGCTCCTGTACTGTTTGTCAAGAAGAAAAATGGATCTATGCGAAAGTGCATAGATTATCGAGCTTTGAATAAGGTAACCATCAAGAACAGATATCCTTTGCCAAGGATAGATGATTTATTTGATCAGCTGAAGGGAGCTACAGTGTTCTCCAAGATAGATCTGCGATCGGGTTACCATCAGCTCAGAGTGAAGGAGAGTGATGTGCCAAGGACTGCTTTCAGTACAAGATACGGCCACTACGAATTTGTAGTAATGCCTTTTGGAGTAACCAATGCTCCAGCAGTCTTCATGGAGCTGATGAACCACATCTTCAGGGAGTATCTCGATAAATTCGTCATTGTATTTATTGATGATATTCTCATATACTCACAGACTCCAGAGGACCATGCTACACACTTGAGGATAGTGCTGCAGATCCTTCAGCAAGAGAAGCTCTATGCAAAATTCTCAAAGTGTGAGTTTTGGCTAGATCAGGTGGCCTTCCTAGGTCACATTGTATCCAAAGAAGGCATTCAAGTTAATCCAGCCAAGATAGAAGCAGTCAGCAACTGGTGTAGACCCAAGAACGCCAGTGAAATCAGAAGCTTCTTAGGCCTGGCAGGATATTACAGAAAATTTGTGGAGGACTTTTCCAGGATAGCCTCTCCACTCACAGCCTTGACCAGAAAGAACAAGAAGTTTGAATGGTCAGATAAATGCGAGCACAGTTTTCTAGAGCTGAAGAAGAGACTGACCAGTGCTCCCATCCTAACTGTTCCAGAGAGTGACAAGGCCTTTTGACATCTACAGTGATGCATCCAAGATGGGCCTTGGAGCTGTCCTCATGCAAGATGGTAAAGTAATAGCATATGCCTCCAGACAGCTCAAGGACTACGAGAAGAATTACCCTACGCATGACCTTGAGCTAGCAGCTGTGGTCTTTGCACTGAAGCTCTAGAGACACTACCTGTATGGAGTGCAGTGCAGAATCTTCACAGACCATCAGAGTTTGAAGTACTTCTTCACTCAGAAGGATCTGAAATATGAGGCAGCGCAGGTGGTTAGAGTTGGTCAAAGATTATGACTGTGAAATCCTCTACCACCCAGGTAAAGCTAATAGAGTGGTAGATGCATTGAGCAGAAAATCCTGTGCCACACTGATGTCCCTATCATCACTGTCTCTACCACTTCAGAAAGAAATAAAGGATTTTGGAGTCGAGGTAATAATTGGGCAACTTTCTGCATTGACTCTAGAGTCAACCCTGCTTGTGGATATACAAAGAAAGTAAAGTCAAGACCCAGAGATCCAGAAGATCAAGCAGGAGATCCAAGAGGCAGAAAATTCAGAGTTTCGAGTATCAGATAGTGGCATCCTCTATCTTGGAGACCGCCTTTGCGTCCCCAATGATGAGGAACTAAGAAAGAATATTTTAGAAGGGGCCCACAGTACCTCGTACTTTATGCATCCTGGTTCTACCAAGATGTACCAAGATTTAAAGAAAAGGTTCTGGTGGTCTGGACTCAAGCGAGACGTGGCCAGATATATCAGTACCTGCTTGACCTGCCAGAGAGTCAAGGCGGAACACCAGAGACCAGGAGGAGTTCTACAGCCACTTCCCATTCCAGAGTGGAAGTGGGAAGAGATATCCATGGGACTTTATCACAGGTCTTCCAAGACCACCCATGGACACGATGCAATATGGGTGATAGTGGATAGATTGACCAAGTC
>JAGFNQ010006898.1:16703-59692 GCA_024364735.1 Boesenbergia rotunda | reverse complement strand
GAATTACAAGAACAATTGCAAGAGCTGCTTGACGAGGGTTTCATCCGCCCTAGTCATTTACCGTAGGGAGCTCCTGTACTGTTTGTCAAGAAGAAAAATGGATCTATGCGAAAGTGCATAGATTATCGAGCTTTGAATAAGGTAACCATCAAGAACAGATATCCTTTGCCAAGGATAGATGATTTATTTGATCAGCTGAAGGGAGCTACAGTGTTCTCCAAGATAGATCTGCGATCGGGTTACCATCAGCTCAGAGTGAAGGAGAGTGATGTGCCAAGGACTGCTTTCAGTACAAGATACGGCCACTACGAATTTGTAGTAATGCCTTTTGGAGTAACCAATGCTCCAGCAGTCTTCATGGAGCTGATGAACCACATCTTCAGGGAGTATCTCGATAAATTCGTCATTGTATTTATTGATGATATTCTCATATACTCACAGACTCCAGAGGACCATGCTACACACTTGAGGATAGTGCTGCAGATCCTTCAGCAAGAGAAGCTCTATGCAAAATTCTCAAAGTGTGAGTTTTGGCTAGATCAGGTGGCCTTCCTAGGTCACATTGTATCCAAAGAAGGCATTCAAGTTAATCCAGCCAAGATAGAAGCAGTCAGCAACTGGTGTTATAGAATTTTGTGTGATGAGTTTCAATAAGTAATTTCTTACGAGTTTTTGAGGAAGAAAGTGTGACATGGTATCATGCATGACTATTAGAGTTAGTATATCATAGATAGATTTAAATTGAGAAGAAAAAAAAAGATTTCCGCATTCTTTAGTCGTGTATCAAAAGTAGAGAAGTAGAGAAAAGTAACGATCCGTCTGAAGGTAGAGAAGGCGGGTCGCTACAGTTGGTATCAGAGCAGTTCCCATTCTCCAGCATTACAAACACATCAGCATCAACCTTGCCGTCTTCAAGTAAGAAAGCTTTAAGCTTCAATTTTTCTATTGCTCCCTTACTTAACTTCAGTATAGAGAAATGCTTAAGTACTTACTCATATGTGCATAGAACAAGGAAGCATGTTTAATACCTTAGTATCACGGAATCATGTTTAATCCCTAGAATGGATATTAGAGAAATGCTTAAGTACTTACTTGATTGCCCAAAAGTAAGTTTTGGGATTATGGCACGCAAGGTGCTTGATAAAAGTTTTGAGTAAGACCAAGGTCTTACTAAGCCCTAGAACGAGTTCTAGGACTAAGAAATGAGATAAGAATCAAGGCCAAGGTCTTGTTATATCCTAAAGCAAGTTTGAGAACATTACCGTTAAGTGTTAAGTTATACATTTGAGGACGCCCTAGAAAGGCCCAAAACGAGGAGCAAGCCCCTAGAAGGCAAGAAGCGTACCTCATTCAGTAGGAGAAACTGAAGCCAGGGAACTTCCCAGGCACAAGCAAACCATGGGATTCTTAAGCATGTTTCAAAACGTTGGAAAGAATAGTAGGGCTACTGGACTGGCATGAGGTAGAGAAGATAAAGTGTGCATCTTTCTGCCTTACGGGAGATGCTAGAATATAGTGGAAGAGAGTCAAGGCCAAGAGAAATGTCAGCCAGATGACATGGGCCGACTTCGAGACTGAGTTCTTCGAAGAATACTTTCACATGCAAGTAACCAACAAGCATTATGATGAATTCACGGAGTTCAGACAAGGAGAACTATCCGTGGATGAAGCAGTGAAGATGTTTAAGCGGTTAGCTCATCTGTGCCCAGAGCTAGTTAGCACAGAAAAAGAGATAGTTAGGCTAATGCTCAAGATGTTAAGGCCTGAGATAGCGTTGAAGGGGGCTAGCGGTGTTAAGAGGCTGCAAACCTCCGAAAAACTAATAAGTAGTGCTTTGATCACTGAGCACTACTTAACCAGTATAAAGGCCACCAGAAAGGTTGAACGATGAAGTTCTTAACAACCTTACCGTCAAGGGAAGTAATGGCCTCTACTGAGAGGCTAAGGGCAGTATCAATCTAGATTTCCAACCGAGAGCTCTACAGTGACTTGTTAGTCCTTGAGATGAAGGATTACGATGTCATTTTAGGAATGGACTTCTTGAGCAAGTATAATGCTTCTATAGACTGCCGCAAGGAAAAAGTCAAGTTCACACCAGAAGCAGAACCTTCATTTGAGTTTATTGGAGACCCAAGGAGAAAGATAAATAGGTTCCTACCTACCTTACAAGCTCAGAGAATGTTAGAGAAGGGGTGCTCTGGTTTTCTAGCTCATATAGTGGATGCGAGTCAAGGAGAAGGATTGAAGAGAGAAGAAGTGAGGGTAGTCTGTGACTATCCTGAGGTGTTTCTTGAAGAGTTACCAGGACTCCCTCCCAATCGGGAAATTGAGTTTGAAATTGAGTTGGCCCCAGGAACCAACCCAATTTCGAAGGCACCTTATCGCATGACACCAGCAGAACTGAAAGAATTACAAGAACAATTGCAAGAGCTGCTTGACGAGGGTTTCATCCGCCCTAGTCATTTACCGTAGGGAGCTCCTGTACTGTTTGTCAAGAAGAAAAATGGATCTATGCGAAAGTGCATAGATTATCGAGCTTTGAATAAGGTAACCATCAAGAACAGATATCCTTTGCCAAGGATAGATGATTTATTTGATCAGCTGAAGGGAGCTACAGTGTTCTCCAAGATAGATCTGCGATCGGGTTACCATCAGCTCAGAGTGAAGGAGAGTGATGTGCCAAGGACTGCTTTCAGTACAAGATACGGCCACTACGAATTTGTAGTAATGCCTTTTGGAGTAACCAATGCTCCAGCAGTCTTCATGGAGCTGATGAACCACATCTTCAGGGAGTATCTCGATAAATTCGTCATTGTATTTATTGATGATATTCTCATATACTCACAGACTCCAGAGGACCATGCTACACACTTGAGGATAGTGCTGCAGATCCTTCAGCAAGAGAAGCTCTATGCAAAATTCTCAAAGTGTGAGTTTTGGCTAGATCAGGTGGCCTTCCTAGGTCACATTGTATCCAAAGAAGGCATTCAAGTTAATCCAGCCAAGATAGAAGCAGTCAGCAACTGGTGTAGACCCAAGAACGCCAGTGAAATCAGAAGCTTCTTAGGCCTGGCAGGATATTACAGAAAATTTGTGGAGGACTTTTCCAGGATAGCCTCTCCACTCACAGCCTTGACCAGAAAGAACAAGAAGTTTGAATGGTCAGATAAATGCGAGCACAGTTTTCTAGAGCTGAAGAAGAGACTGACCAGTGCTCCCATCCTAACTGTTCCAGAGAGTGACAAGGCCTTTGACATCTACAGTGATGCATCCAAGATGGGCCTTGGAGCTGTCCTCATGCAAGATGGTAAAGTAATAGCATATGCCTCCAGACAGCTCAAGGACTACGAGAAGAATTACCCTACGCATGACCTTGAGCTAGCAGCTGTGGTCTTTGCACTGAAGCTCTAGAGACACTACCTGTATGGAGTGCAGTGCAGAATCTTCACAGACCATCAGAGTTTGAAGTACTTCTTCACTCAGAAGGATCTGAATATGAGGCAGCGCAGGTGGTTAGAGTTGGTCAAAGATTATGACTGTGAAATCCTCTACCACCCAGGTAAAGCTAATAGAGTGGTAGATGCATTGAGCAGAAAATCCTGTGCCACACTGATGTCCCTATCATCACTGTCTCTACCACTTCAGAAAGAAATAAAGGATTTTGGAGTCGAGGTAATAATTGGGCAACTTTCTGCATTGACTCTAGAGTCAACCCTGCTTGTGGATATACAAAGAAAGTAAAGTCAAGACCCAGAGATCCAGAAGATCAAGCAGGAGATCCAAGAGGCAGAAAATTCAGAGTTTCGAGTATCAGATAGTGGCATCCTCTATCTTGGAGACCGCCTTTGCGTCCCCAATGATGAGGAACTAAGAAAGAATATTTTAGAAGGGCCCACAGTACCTCGTACTTTATGCATCCTGGTTCTACCAAGATGTACCAAGATTTAAAGAAAAGGTTCTGGTGGTCTGGACTCAAGCGAGACGTGGCCAGATATATCAGTACCTGCTTGACCTGCCAGAGAGTCAAGGCGGAACACCAGAGACCAGGAGGAGTTCTACAGCCACTTCCCATTCCAGAGTGGAAGTGGGAAGAGATATCCATGGACTTTATCACAGGTTTCCCAAGGACCACCCATGGACACGATGCAATATGAGTGATAGTGGATAGATTGACCAAGTCTGCCCACTTCCTAGCCATCAAGTTATCGCATTCAGTAGAGCGGTTAGCACAGCTGTACGTGAAAGAAGTGATCAGGCTTCACGGAGTTCCGAAGTCGATCGTTTCTGACAGAGATGGGCGGTTCATCTCCCATTTTTGGAGGTGTGTTCAAGACGCCCTAGGCACCAGACTTCAGTTCAGCACAACTTTCCATCCCCAGACAGATGGACAAACTGAGAGGGTAAATCAGATTTTAGAAGACATGCTCAGGGCTTGTGCGTTGGACTTTAAAGGTAGTTGGTGCAAATTTCTGTGCTTAGCTGAGTTTGCCTACAACAATAGCTATCAGGCCACCATCAGGATGGCACCTTATGAGGCATTATATGGCAGGAAATGTAGATCACCCATATGTTGGCAAGAAGCTGGTGAGAAGAAAGAGATGGAGTCAGAACTAGGCAGCCAGACTGAGCTTATAGATGAGACCACTCAGGCTATCCAGACGATCCGCCAGAGGATTGAGACTGCTCAGAGTAGACAGAAAAGTTATACTGACACACGCCGTAGGCCACTTGAATTCCAAGTTGGAGATTCAGTATTTCTCAAGGTCGCTCCCATGAAGGGAGTGGTGAGATTTGGCAAGAAGGGCAAGCTAAGTCCTCGCTACATAGGACCCTATGAGATTATAAAGAGAGTTGGGAAGGTAGCCTATGAGCTGGACTTACCAGAGGATATGTCAGCTATCCACAGTACATTTCATGTCTCTATGCTAAAGAAGTGTGTTCACGACCCTAGCCAAGTGATTCAGCCTTAGTCAGTACAGATTCAAGAAGATCTTAGCTATGAGAGCAGACCGACACAGATAGTGGACAAAGCAGTTAAAAGATTAAGAAACAAAGAAGTGCCACTAGTGAAGGTCATCTGGCAGAATCAAAAGCATGAAGAGGCTACTTGGGAACGTGAGGACAGCATGAGAGAGAGATATCCAGAATTATTCTAAGTTCGAGGACGAACTTTTTATAAGGTATGGGGGATTATAACACCCCAAAATTTCCATTTTTAGTACTTAAAGTCCTTAGAATTATTTAGAAATGGTTTAGAAATATTCTAGATATTTTTAGGAATTTTTAGAGTATTTTTATGGAATTTTCCGAGTCCGTTTGGTGTTTTTGGAAAAAGAAAAAGAAAAATAAAAAGAAAAATAATAAAAACATTTAAGGGCAGCCGGTGGATTGAACCCGCGACCACCACGAAACAGCCCGCGCGCGCAACCAGCCGGGCTAGGGTATCAAGCACAGAAAAGGAAGGAGAGACCTATATTTAAGGAGTAGTTAGGTCGATTTGCCCCCATAAGTATAAATGGAAAAAACCAATTAAGTGCAGCTGATGGATCGAACCCGCGACCAGCACGAAACCAGAAACGCGCGCGACCAGCTGGGCTAGGGTATCAAGCACAGAAAAGGATGGAGAGACCTATATTTAAGGTGTAGTTAGGTTAATCCGCCCCATAAGTATAAATAGGTAATTAAAGAGAGAAGTTTTATTTTCTCTCCTCTCCAAACCCTCACGCCGACCCCTCCTCTTCTGGGCGAAATTACACCAAGCTCTAGGGGGCCGGTTAAGGCTCTTCTCCAAGAGATAATTCTATATTCGGGATCCCCGCGGCGAGAGGAACGCGTAGACGTGAAGAATTCTCCGAGATCTCAAGTTTCTCTCGAGTCCTAGACGTCAATCTTGGTTGTAAGTCCAAGATATCAATGTAAGTACTGCTCACCTGCAGTAAGAGGCGGTTTTTCCGCGAGAATTTCCTTTAAAAGTTTTTAAAAAGAAATATTTCCTTTTTGTTTAAGTTTTTGCATGTGATCTTAGTTCATTAGTTGTTGTATGCTTATATATATGTTGATTAATACCCTATGTGAGTTTAGGGTCCAAGAAAAGCTATGAGAAAAGAAAAGAAAAGATAAAGATAAGAAAAGAAAAGGCCAAGGCCTTAAGAAATCCCCAAAAGTCAAGACTTAGGGATTTTAGCACGCAAGGTGCTCCAGAAAATGCCAAGGCATTTACAGATAAGAAAGAAAAGAAAGAAAAGCTATTTTATTTTATAAGGCCAGTACCCGGCGTCCAAGGGCGTCGTTAAAGAAATCCAGGTGTCCAATTCCAAGGTCTTGGCCCTGGTAGACCAAGGTCTGCTCTATTAGGATTGGTGGCTCGCTACCCCAACCTTTTAGGGAACGCGTATGAGATGGTACTTACGTCTTCAGTGGATCCAAGTGATTATTATTTTCAAGTATATGCTTTAGCAAAGTTTTCTAAAGTTTAAGAAAGTTTTCAAAAAGTTAAAGAATAGCTAAAGTTTCAAGTTGAGCCAAGAAAAGTAAATTGAGATTTATTAATGCTTGAGTATGCATGTTTTGAGTTATACATGTTCTTAGTTTTCTTTCAAGCATATAAGTATCTCATATGATGTTCAGTTTGATCTAGAAGCATGTTTGCATATTTCGAGTTTTTGTGAGCTAGATAGTACTTACTAAGCTTTTTGCTTACTAGTTGCATTTCCTCTTATTGCAGATAAAGGTAAAGGCAAGCAATTCTGAAGGAAGACGACGAGGCGGTGCTGAGTAGAGTGTGTGTGGTGGCTGATTATGGAGAGATCGTTGGCGCAAGACAATTTAGCTATTAATTCACAATGTTATAGATCATTTGAATTTCAAGTTCTTGCTTTATAAAGTTTAGCGAACATTTGAGCTTTGGATAGTTTTACATGCTCAATTTCTTAGAGTAAAGATTTCATGTCATTTCATTTAGCTTATACATTCTTATGCTTGCATTGGATGAGTGGAAATGTGAGTAGATGGAGATATTGATACTTTGTTAGAGAAATAGATGCATGTGCCAAGATAGTATCAATTTCTTCTTTGAATTAAGTTTCATTGCTTAAATATGTTTAGAAAAGTTGCATTCACATTTCATAATGCTTTAGCAAGGTCATAGAACATGTATTTGGCGTCATGAATGTATAGAAGTCAAGATTGGTACAAACTTTAGTGTTAAAGTTCATATAACTTGAATAGTTTATTTTCTTCCGCAAAAGTCCAAATTTCAAGTTTATGGATTCGTTTTGATTGGCTAAACTCATTTGAAAACTGTCATAGAGTGTAGAAATAGTGTCATGATTCCATATGGCTCGAAATTATAGGTTTGGAGGAGTTGTGAAGCAACTGCCGAAACCTGAGTTTTCTGAATTCAGGCCTACCAGTCGACTGATGCAGTATCAGTCGACTGATACCCGATTGTGGTGTTGGGCGAGGCAAGCTTCAAAGTGTACCATTTGCGAGCTTTCGAGATAGTAAGTGTGATATGTTAAGATGCATGATTGCTTAAGTTAGAATATGATTGTTAGATGAATTTAAAAGTTTAAAAAAAAAGATTTCCGCATTTTTAGTCATGTATCAAAAGTAGAGAAGTAGAGAGAAGTAACGATCCGTCTGAAGGTAGAGAAGGCGGGTCGCTACACAACCTCTAGCTCATCCGATGAAGAGAAGGAGGAGAAGAGAACAAGGCATGTGGCGCTTATGGCTCTTGGAAAGGAAAGCAGTGATGAGTCTTCCAATTCCTCAAACGCGGCTTCATCATCCTCAGATGATGAAAAGGTAACTTCTCCCGAGCTTAAAAAATGTTATAGAGCAATTGCATGTTTAACTAGTATGCTTAAGAAATCAAAGAATAAGGTTAATGCATTGCAATTAGAAATTGATCAATTGAAATTATCAAGGGATGATAACATTGATGATTTACATGATGACTTGCTAGAAGAAGAGAACAAATCTTTGAAGAGTGAAGTTGAGAAACTCAAGAATATTCTTGAGAAGTTCTCAACTAGCTCTATGACCCTAGACATGATCCTAAATGCCCAAAGGGCGGTCTACAATAGGGTCGGTATTGGTTACCATCCTAAGGAACCCTCATTTGTGTCTCTCATGTCTAGGACTGATATGAGACAATCTAGGACACCCAAAATTCAAAAGAAAGTTGTCAAGGCATGGGTGCCTAAGTCTTGTTTAGTTGATGCTTTAGGTCCAAGGTTTGGGTACCTAAAACTTCTATTTTTCGAATTGTGTAGGTTATGATTGAGGGGGAGCATCTATCTGTTGGATCGAGAGAACCGATAGAGGGGGGGTGAATATCGGAAATCATTTTTCGGAAAACTTAGAGCAAGTATGCAGCGGAAATTAAGAAAACAAAATCACACAGAGACACTATCGATTTTATTTGGTTCGGAGCCTGGGTCGACTCCTACTCCAAGGCCCATGGTTGTTGACCGTTTACTTTGGGCAATTCTATATGAGGCGCAATGAAAGTTTACAGATATTGATTCACAAATACAGTATAGTAAACTTAACAAAAAGGAAGCTCTTCTTTTTACCGACGTCCGATGAATGTTGACTTGTTCGGAGCAGCGGGACGTCGTCGGCTCGAGTTGGGAGGTTTCCGAAGCGAGGCGCGAGAGCGGAAGAGCGTAGAAGCGTTGATTGGAAGTGTTGTCCAAAGTTTGGGGTCGAGGGCCTTTTATATAGGGCCTGGGGGCGCCCCCCCACGTGTCACTCGAACCGTCACAGTCTCGGTCAACGTCTGATCCCTTCAAAATCGGGATCAGGTTTGATCGGGGCACCCAGAGCGCTCGGGGCGCCTGTATTGACCGGGTCAAGGTGTTATCCTTCGCTTCACTGGCTTCTGGTTTGAGGCTTGCGTATGGGGGCGCCCAGGAGCAGCGGGGGCGCCCGGGAGCACAGGGGTGCCCGCAGGATGTACTGTCGAAGCGTGCTTTTTACTTGTGTGTTTTGTGTTCACCTTGGGGGCGCCCGGGACACTCCGGGCGCCCTGGTCAGTTGTTGCCTCATTCCTTTGAGGCTCTTTGAGCTGCAGACACTCGTTCCTTCGGTCCTGCATCCAGGGTTAGTCCAAAACACAACAAAACATTAAGTGGTTAGTTTATACAGCCTTAGCTATCTTGGTTCTGACTTTGGGCTTCCAAAATGGAACCCTAGGTCGAACCGACGCCTACTGTTCCCTCGACGGGGAACGTGTCCTCACCTACTCCTCTCGGGAGAGTGTACCTGATGCCAACCGTTCCTCTAGTTGGACTTTTGCCTGGCGGTCCTTTGCCAGGTCTTGGATACCGAGCTGTCCTTCGCCCGGTACCTAGCAGTCCTTCGCTAGGGCTTCAGTCCCAAGCTGGCCTTCGCCTGGCGCCTAGCAGTCCTTCGCCAGGGCTTTTCATTCTGGCATTCCTTCGCCAGGGCCTAGCATTCCTTCGCTAGGGCTTTTCACTCTGACATTCCTTCGCCAGTGCCTAGCAGTCCTTTGCTAGGGCTTTTTCTCTGCACACTCAAGTGACATGTTAGATAACAAATAAGACTTAACTTTTGAACCCTGTTGCCATTATCAAAACACAGGTTTGACTTTGGTGCTTTCTGCACCAACAATCTCTCCCTTTTTGATTTATGGCAACCTTAGTTCAAAAAGTTAAGTTTAATCAAAAGCATAAAAATTTATTCCCTCCCCCTGGAGAGAATCTCCCCCTAGATTTTTCAAAACTTCGTGGGGTTCTAAGTTTTTATAAAAATTTACTTAGAATGATTTTGCACTTTGAAAACTTAAGTTTAGGTACTTTTGAAATCTTTTGATAACTTAAGTTTTAAAAGTACATAGAAGGAATTTTTGAAAGCATGAGTTTCGAGTACTTAACAAAAATTTGAAGTCTTTAAGTTTAAAGTACTCAAAAGTTTGAAAACTTTTAAGTTAAGTACTTAGTAGGATTTGAAAAACTTAAGTACTTAGTAAATTTTGAAATAATTTAAGTACTTAGTAAATTAAGTTTAAAGTACTTATGGAAGTTTTGAAAAACTTAAGCTTAAAGTACTTGTAAAAACTTAGTACTTAAGTACTTAGTAGGAAAAACAAAAAAACTTAAGTATTTCTAGAAAGGTTTTGAAGATCTTTGAAAAGTAGTTAACTTTTTGAAAAAACATTTTGGAGAAAAAAATTTGAAAAATTTGAACTCTCTCCTTTCCTATCTCTCCCCCTTTGTCATATATCAAAAACAGATAGATATTGCAGAAATTACATTGCATAAAAGAAATGACTGGAAAAAAATGATTTTGCTGTACTGAATCAAGACTTAGACCAAATCAGTTAATTTTTCCTTGTAGGGACCTGTCTAACCTATTTAGCTACTTACTAACTGTTATAAGCAGTAGTTTTCGCTAGGGTTAGTCAAGTTAAGTGTTTCTGTTCAAGTTAGATTTTCTAAACTTGACACTTAACTTGATTGCTGTAAAAGTTGTATTTAGTGCCCCAATTACTGCAGATGCACTGACTTAAAGCATCTTGAATTAAGACAAAGACCTAAGCATCTCAACCCTTTCTAGGTTATCAACCAAAAGTGCCCTAAAGTGCTTGTGAGATGCTGACTTCTAAATCTATAGGTGCATGCAGTTCTAGGGTTAGGGTCTAAGCTAAGTCCATTTGCGAAAAAAACCTAGTTTTGAAAGAGGGTAGTTTTGAAAGAAAACTAAGTCGAAAGAGGATTTTAAAACAAACTGATTTTGAAATTAAGACAGTTTTTCAAAATTCTATTTTTAGAAATTGATTTTAAAATCAAGTAAAGCAGTAAGAGAATCAACAGTAGAGTTAATCTATTCTACAGAGCACAATCCTAACTGCCTTCTTAGTGAGCTGAACTTAGACTCAGGTAATGGTTTTGTGAATATATCAGCTAAGTTGGATTTTGAGTCTATATGTTTAAGTACTATCTCACCCCTGGCTACATGGTCTCTTACGAAGTGATGTTTAACTTCTATGTGTTTTGTTCTGGAATGTTGGATTGGGTTCTTAGTTAGATTGATTGAACTTATATTGTCAATAAATACTTGAGTTTGGGAGCAGTTGAGATGGAAGTCCTTAAGAGTGTGCATCATCCATAAAAGTTGTGCTACACACTCTCCTAAGGCTACATATTCAGCTTCAGTTGTTTTCTGCTACACCAACTTACTAGACTATTTCCTAACAGTTGGCAGCTTCCACTTGTGCTCTTTCTATCTAATTTACAGCCAGCATAGTCAGAATCCGAGTATCCTGACAAATTGAAGGTTGAGGTTCTAGGATACAAGATCCCTACATTTAGGGTGCCCTTTACATATCTTAGTATTCTTTTTAGGGCTGCTAAGTGTGTTTCCTTAGCACAGGTTTGGTATCTAGCACACATCCCTACAGCAAAAAGAATGTCAGGTCTGCTGGCTGTAAGGTACAGTAGACTACCTATCATACTTCTATATAGTTTGAGGTCTATTGGCTTACCATCAGGGTCACTATCTATTTTTACATTAGTTGCCATGGGGGTACTTATACTTTTAGAGTTATCCATTTTAAATTTCTTTATTAACTCTTTAGCATATTTGGATTGATGGACGTAGTTTCCATCTCGAGTTTGTTTGATTTGTAGTCCTAGGAAAAAGGTAAGCTCACCAACTAAGCTCATTTCAAATTCATTTTCCATTATCTTGACAAACTCTTTTAGGAAGTTTGTGTTGGTGGATCCAATTAGAGTTAGGAATAGTTTAAATTGATTTTCACTGACTAGTCTGTCTCACCCAAATCTAGGGTTCTCAATCACGTTAGCCTTATAGGTTTTGTGAGACAGATTTTGATAAGAGAATTTTTGAAAAACATGATTTATTTTGAAAATTTTAATTAATTTTTGAAAACATTTCAATTTATTTTGAAAGGAGATGTTTGAATCTATACTTAACTGAAAATTATGTTAGATTTGAATTTTACAAAAAGTAATTTGAATTTGAAATTCAAAAATTGACTTCCAGGTCTTGGCGAGGCACTAGGCCTTCTTTGGCCATAGCCTTATTGGATCATCAACCCTTTCCTTGACAAAGCCGTTTAATGAAGTTTCATTTTCAAAATTAATCTTTGAAAAAGTTCTGGTCTAACTAGTTTGGATTTTGGATCGGTAGCTTCGGCTAGTTTCACCAGTCTAAAGAGACCAAGTGAACTTGATCTTATTAGAATTGGTTTCCCTAACGTATTATCATCTCACCTCCACCCAATACTATGTTTTTAAGTTTCAGTTAAGTTTGTTCTGTCCTTATACTAACCTAAGTCTAAGCATGGTAAATTGCATAAATTTAAATAAACAATCAGTCATGCAAATTGCAAAAATTAAACTCTATTTGACAATAAAAACAGTTTTTAATTTGGCTCCCCCTGGACTATAGCCACGATAATAATTAGGCAAGATGTGAATCTTGTCCTTGGGGATCCAATACTGATTTGATCCAGTTGGTTTGTGTTAGTGATATGAGAGAAGTGTCCTAAGGCAATCGCCTTATGATTGTAAACATTTATTTTAATAAATGATAATTTACTATTTGAGTATACATGTTTGTGTATTTGATTGGGATCTTAAACTCATCTACTGAATGTCCGCAATATAATTCATAGCATAAGAGAATTTGTGATGGGATCACAACTAGTGATTATCTCTAAATGTGAAATTGTGAAGTATTGAAAATATCCCTAGTCGATGAATTGATAAAAACGGACACTATCAATTCTGTTGAGACTAGCATGGGTTATTCTCTAATCAGCTGATTCTCACTGGCTGGTGACATTGGGATGTCCGGAGATAAACATGGATGCTAGTTAAGGGAACTAGTTCATTGGAGTGACTGACTGTAAAACTTCACATGGTAGTCTATACATAGACAGGTCAGTGAAGTTATTAACGCAGCTTAAGAGCGATGTTCCTTTGACTTGGGATGTTCAAGTCATCTTGGTCATGAAGACTTATACTTTAACATCTTAAGCAAGCATCTCCAAGGAGGTGTGGACCCAGGGTGGTTGGGTATAAGCCGAAGTGCCCGAAGATGTTTGAACAACCTACAAAGGATTCACCACTCCTTGCGAGGAGATGTATACCCAGGCCTATCGTCGGATTGTTACTCAAAGCCTCTGGCCAGAGCATATCATGTTTAGAGTATGAGTCTCTTAAATACATGAGAGTAATTAGAAATCCAAAGGACGAGAAAGACACTACTTGGGCTAGGTGTGACATAGTCAGCCTAGTGGGGACTGACACATACAGATCATGTCCTGAACCAAGTGGGTATAAGATGGTGAAAGGAATGAGGCACGATTTATTAGAGCTGCTGAAAGGTTTCAGAATTATTTCTGAGGTCAACCGTTGATCTTTCGATTAATTGGGAATCATGATGTACTACTAGGTGCCACTCATGATCGTTCTATAATTGATGAATTATAGACGGCCAACATAAATCGAAAGCCTATTTAGTCACACGCACTACGAGTAATCCGAGGGATTTAAAACGAGTTGAAAACTGGATTTTCCAATCAAGAGAAATAAGTCGAATCTGAATTAATCAGAGGCGCAACGGAAGCTTAAAATGGCTAAGTCTTTTGAAGGCTTGTTGGGCGAATTAAATGAGTTTAATTCGCGACGGTCTTGGCTTGGTGTGGCTGGCCAAAGAGGGTGCCCTCCCTCTTTGGTTTGGCCAGCCACCACAAGGAGAGAAAACCAATTAATTTGGTTTAAATTATAAAATAAATCAAGCGTGATTTGTTTTATAAAATTATGGATAAATAAATTTGTTTTCATGGAAATTAAAATAAACTTTAAATGGTTCATTTTTATTTTATAAAATCAATTATGAATTGATTTTTCCATGATAAAGAAAAATTTATATAATAAATTTATTCTTTTTATGGAGATTAAAATAAACTTTAAATGGTTTATTTTTATTCTATAAAATCAATTATGAATTGGTTTTTCCATCATGAGAAAATTTATATAATAAATTTTATATAAATTTATTCCATAATTAAAAAGAGAGATGTATTTGTTTTATTATAAAATTAGTTATAATAAAACTTGGCATAACGGAATAATTAATAAGAAAATTTATAAGATAAATTTCTTATGAAAATTTATTCCGTTAATTCCGTTAAAGGGGAGACATGGCAAGGGAGAGACTACTATATAAAGGAACCAAGGCTAGGCTTGAATTCCTCAATTGAGTTATCAAGTGATTAGTAGCTCCCTCTCTCTCTCTAACTCTCTCTCTCTCTCTAGGGCCGGCCCCCCCTCTCTCTCTCTAGGGCCGGCTCTCTCTCCTCCCCTAGGGCCGGCGAACATCCCAAGGGTGGCCGAGAGCTTCGTCCGCCAAGAAGGTGCCGAAGAAGAAGAAACGGATCGCGACTCCTTCTTTCCTTTCCCGGAATTTTGATTCCGTTACTTGGTGGTTAGTTTCCTTTCTTTTCTCTTGATCTTCTAGTTGTGCCTTTAGAGAATCTAGTAGTTCTCGTCGGCACAAAACTCGTGACTTTGTGAAGTCATCCCGAAGAGAACTCGGCGTGGACGCGAATAGAGGCGGAGCTTCCAAGGGACGCTACGGTTGGATCTCGTCCCTTTCTTCGAGTTACGTGAGGTACAAAGTAAATTAGTTTACTTTTCCGTAAAATTTTAATTTATGATCATGTCCACACATCATAAGGTCGCATGCTAGATACGTGGTTAAAAATAATTTGAGAAATTATTTATGCTAATTCTTCCGCTGCACGTAAATATTTTAAAATTTACGATCCCGTATCCTTGTGAACATGCACCCGGTCCCAACAGTTTGTTCAGGCATAGTTTAGGTACCCATGCCTGAACTTTACTTCTGGACTGATTCAGTACAGCAAAGTAAGATCTTAGTCGAGATTTGGTTCTATAGCCATGTCCGGATCGATTTAGAACGGACTTCTGTTTTCCAAGAATCATGTCAAGACCCTTGGAACCAGAAGTGAATCGTTCTAAGGCCGCTCTAAGATCCTTAACCTGAGTTTTCAGGGAGGAGTTTTCTTTCTCAAGTTTTTCAACTTGAGTAGGAGTTCCTTCTTGAACTTTCTCGGTTAAGGGTTTAGAGTCAGCTCCCTCTTTCAGGAGTTTTACTTCCTGTCGGAGGGATTCGACTCGGAGTTTGGCTTTCGCCAAATCTCGAGAGAGATATGAAATTAAATCATTTAATTGACTTTTACTGAAACCGCTTACCTTGATTTTGCCGTCTTCTGAAAAGGTTAGTCTGCCATCGTCCTTTTCTGACTTTGACTTGGTCTCGACTTCTTCTGAAGTGGTCAACGCTAGTAGGTTTGACTGGGGTTCTTCTTCTTCTTCTTCTGATGAAGATTCGTCCCAGGTTGCTTGGAGTGATTTCTTCCTTCTTGTCTTTTTGTTCTCTTTTAGATTTGGACACTCCGTCTTGTAGTGGCCCTTCTTCTTGCACTCGTAGCAGATTATGTTAGGCTTGCTTTTGTTATTCGCGGGTTCAGCTGGTTCGTCCTTTCTTCGGCTTGTCCTCCGTGTGTTGACTTGGTTTTTCAATTTCTTATAGTAGCTTCGGGCCAGTCGGACCAGCTCAGATTGATCTCCTTCTTCGTCTTCGGCGTCTGAGTCTGAGTTAGACTCGGGTTCAGATTGAGGTTTCTTCTTTGTAGATCTTCCAATTTTTCCTGCAACAAAGGCAATTCCTTTCTCGACCATATTGGAGTTAGTTTGTTCGTGCAGTTCTAATTTGGAAAATAATTCGTCTAATTTAATTTTAGAAAGATCCCTTGAGACCTTGTATGCATCTACCATAGATGCCCATAAGGTATTTCTAGGGAAAGCGTTTAGGGCATACCTTATTAGGTCACGATTTTCTACCTTGTGACCTATAGTGTGAAGACCGTTCATCAATTCTTGAATGCGTGCATGGAGTTGGGCTGCTGTTTCAGTGTCGGCCATCTTGATGGTGTAGAGTTTGTTCAGGAGCAGATCTCTCTTACTGATCCTGGTGTCTGACGTTCCTTCATGCAGTTCGATCAGTTTTGCCCATAGCTCCTTTGCATTGTTGAAGGGGCCCACTCGGTTCATCTCTTCTTTTGTTAATCCGCATTGGAGAGTCTGGGTCGCCTTTGCATCGGCTTCAATTTTGCGCTTTAGGGTGATGTCCCATTCTGAGTAGGTCTGCGGTACTCCTTCGGCGTTTTTAGGGATCTCCAGTCCGGACTGGATGATGATCCACATGTCCACCTGAGTTTTCAGGTGGACCTCCATTCGACTTTTCCAGTAGGAAAAGTCTTCTCCACTGAAAAGTGGAGGTCTGGCGGTGCTAAATCCTTCTTGCATGGCCATTTTAATGTGAAATAGAAAAAAAAATTTCCAAGACTAGGTCTTGGATTAGTAGTGCGCGATGAATAAAATGAAATAGCGAGGGGTGTTGCACCAACCTCGATTAAAAAAAAATCAAACGAAATATTTAAAGAAAATTCGAACGAGAAAAAGAAAATAAAAATCCGAAAAAAAAATTTCAAACTGGTGGTTGCACCAAGTTTGACTTCCCCGCTCTGATACCACTTGTTGGATCGAGAGAACCGATAGAGGGGGGGGGGTGAATATCGGAAATCGTTTTTCGGAAAACTTAGAGCAAGTACGCAGTGGAAATTAAGAAAACAAAATCACACAGAGACACTATCGATTTTACTTGGTTCGGAGCCCAGGTCGACTCCTACTCTAAGGCCTACAGTCGTTGACCGTTTACTTTGGGCAATTCTATATGAGGCGCAATGAAAGTTTACAGATATTGATTCACAAATACAGTATAGTAAACATAACAAAAAGGAAGCTCTTCTTTTTACCGACGTCCGATGAATGTTGACTTGTTCGGAGCAGCGGGACGTCGTCGGCTCGAGTTGGGAGGTTTCCGAAGCGAGGCGCGAGAGCGGAAGAGCGTAGAAGCGTTGATTGGAAGTGTTGTCCGAAGCTTGGGATCGAGGGCCCTTTATATAGGGCCTGGGGGCGCCCGGGACGTCGGGGGAGCCCCCCCCCCACGTGTCACTCGATCCGTCACAGTCTCGGTCAATGTCTGATCCCTTCAAAATCGGTATCAGGTTTGACCGGGGCGCCCGGAGCGCTCGGGGCACCCGTATTGACCGGGTCAAGGTGTTATCCTTCGCTTCGCTGGCTTCTGGTTCGAGGCTTGCGCATGGGGGCGCCCGGGACGCTGGGGGCGCCCGGGAGCACAGGGGCGCCCGCAGGATGTACTGTCGAAGCGTGCCTTTTACTTGTGTGTTTTGTGTTCACCTTGGGGGCGCCCGGGACACTCCGGGCGCCCTGGTCAGCTGTTGCCTCATTCCTTTGAGGCTCTCTGAGCTGCAGACACTCGTTCCTTCGGTCCTGCATCCAGGGTTAGTCCAAAACACAACAAAACATTAAGTGGTTAGTTTATACAGCCTTAGCTGTCTTGGTTCTGACTTTGGGCTTCCAAAATGGAACCCTAGGTCGAACCGACGCCTACTGTTCCCTCGACGGGGAACGCATCCTCACCTACTCCTCTCGGGAGAGTGTACCTGATGCCAACCGTTCCTCTGGTTGGATTTTTGCCTGGCGGTCCTTTGCCAGGTCTTGGATACCGAGCTGTCCTTCGCCCGGTGCCTAGCAGTCCTTCGCTAGGGCTTCAGTCCCAAGCTGTCCTTCGCCTGGCGCCTAGCAGTCCTTCGCCAGGGCTTTTCATTCTGGCATTCCTTCGCCAGGGCCTAGCATTCCTTCGCTAGGGCTTTTCACTTTGACATTCCTTCGCCAGTGCCTAGCAGTCCTTTGCTAGGGCTTTTGCTCTGCACACTCAAGTGGCATGTTAGATAACAAATAAGACTTAAATTTTGAACCCTGTTGCCATTATCAAAACACAGGTTTGACTTTGGTGCTTTCTGCACCAACACTATCAACTTGGTTCGTTGATAGTGGATGCTCCAAACACATGACCGGGGATAGATCATTGTTTACCACACTTCACAAGAAAAGTAGAGGTAATGTATCATTTGGTAACAATGATAGTCTTAAGGTCATAGGAATAGGAGACATTCAAATATCCGAATGTCTTAGAATTTCAAATGTCCTTCTAGTCAAGGGGATGAAATTTAATCTCCTAAGTGTGAGTCAATTGTGCGACACGGGTTACACAATTGATTTCCAACCAAGTCAATGTCTAGTTAGACAACATGACACCTTGGACACGGTACTAGTAGGAGCAAGAGTAGACAATATTTATCAAGTTTCATTTAAAAGTGCTACTAATGCTTTTGCTAAGTGTTTCATGTCAAAAGAAGAAGAGTCCACCCTTTGGCACCGTAGGCTAGCACATGTGAACATGAAGAACATCCGGAAGTTGGCCAACAAGGGATTGGTTCGTGGCTTACCAAGCATCAAGTATGAGAAAAATAAACTTTGTGATGCATGTCAAATGGGTAAGCAAACAAAATCTGCACATAAAGGTAAAAGCGCTCTAAGTACTTCTACTGCATTAGATTTACTTCACATGGATCTATTTGATTGTAGTACTATCATATCGTTGAATGGAAGTAGATATTGCTTTGTGATCATTGATGATTTCACTAGATATACATGGACTTACTTTTTAAAATATAAGGACCAAACCTTAGATGTTTTCATTTCTTTTTGTATGAGGGTAGAAAATGAAAAATCATTAACAATTAAGACAATTAGAAGTGATCATGGAGGTGAATTTCAAAATCAAAGGTTTTTGGAATTTTGTCAAGATAGGGGTTATAGACATGAGTTCTCTACTCCTAGAACACCACAACAAAATGGTGTTGTAGAGAGGAAGAACCGTGTACTTCAAGAGGCAGCACGAAGCATGCTTAATGAGTACTCACTCCCGAGTTACTTATGGGCCGAAGCTGTAAATACAGCTTGCTATGTGCAAAACCGGGTCCTCATTCATAGGTTTTTAGGGAAGACTCCCCATGAACTTTGGTTTGGAAAACCACCTACGATTAAACACCTTCGGGTGTTTGGTTGCAAGGTGTTCATTCTAAACACCAAGGATCATCTTGGAAAGTTCACGGCAAAGGCTGATGAAGGGATACTAGTCGGGTACTCCCTCGTTAGCAAAGCCTACCGAGTCTACAACAAGAAGTCTAGAATAGTTGAAGAATCTTCTGATGTTGTCTTTGAAGAAATTCCAAAAGTCAAAAACCTAGCTGACATTTTCACTAAACCACTCCCCGAGAATGAATTTAATTTCCTAAGACGGGAATTGGGAATGTGTCGCGCTTCATGAATTTCAAAATGCTTTCAAACCCTTCATGATTATTTCGAAATTGTTGGGAAACAATTGGGGACATCTCACACAAATTATAAGGTTTAACAAAATATTTTTGTTTGCTAGATATGGGGTGAGATGTTAGGATCAACTCAATTTCTCAAAATGTCAATGCATTCCTTGAGAAATTAAGTTGACGAGATAATAATCACTTCGGTGACCAAGTATGGGGAAAACCATTGCATAACATATGTGTATATGACTCCATGAACATACTTGGACATTCCAATCAAGGAAACTTGAATTTGGAACAAAACTTGATTGAATTTGCTTGAATAATGGTTGATTGAGTTTGAATCCACTTGGCTGGATCAAAGTGATTGTTGAACCTATAGGGACTTTTGATCCTTGGTCAGGGATCAATTTTAGTCAAGAGATCATGTCCAAGTTCGATAAACTTCATCAGATCTCGTTGGAAAAATTTTGAAAATCTGAAACTGAATGTTACAGATCGTATCAGGGAGTATCAGGAACCCTGATCGGTCACCGGACCGATCTGGCTCCACTCTGCAACGATCGATCAACAGACTGATCAGAGGGGCTTTAGTGACTTCACGAAATTCTGATCAACTTTACTGAGCCAGCCTGGATCGGTCCCCAGATCGATCTGGCACCCTCTGGTGATCAGTCCGCAGACCGATCAGGGGGCTCACAGGGTTCTCTCCGAACCCTACTGTTCGTGTCCTGATAGATCAGCCGACCGATCAGGAGCGTACCTGATCGGTCACCCGACCGATTAGGCCCAGGTCAGTCCGATCAGGCTATAGCCTGATCGGTCTGGGCGCTATCAGATCGAACGGTGATCTGTTCAATCGCATTAAATTGTGGTTGGTGGACCGATCCACCAACCGATTTACTTCGCGAAAAACCCTTCAGAGCCGAACCCTAGCGCCGAAAAACCTCCCACCTGTGCAATCTTTGTGTCGTGCGAAAGCTCTCCCCGTGCTTTCTTCTTCCTCGAGAGTCTCCGCGCGTGCAGTCCTAAGGAGTTCTTCCGGGCTCTGTTTTCTTCCTGCTTCCTGCTTCCTCTGACGCTCTGATCACGTCTGATCACATCTTTTTTCTCTGCTCTTAACTTCTGATTGTTTGATTCTCTATTGATTTGCTACCCTAATGAGCTGCTAAGTGTGCAGGTGACTCAGGGATCATCCAAGGGGAGTCAAACGAAAGCTTTCGCTACAGCAGGTTTGGTTGTTTGCTTCCGCAGGTTGTAACGTCCTCTGGCGTGAGCTTCAACGGCTGAGGAGCTGATGACCTAGGGCTCGACTGGAGGGGATTCAGTGAGTCCAGAGGAGATCAGGGGTAGCTGGCTGTTATAGGTGAGCAGCTGGGAGCTGCTGCAGAGGAGCATGTGACCTGGTGATGGAAGCAGGATAAGCCGTGGAGTGGAGAAGGAGCTGGTGAAGTTCTCCACTTCGATAGCTTTGCTCAACCATCTGTGTGCATTACTGTGAATTACTTGAAGCGATCTCTTGCAAAGCTTTAACCTTGAGTCTGTGGAGGGAGTCGTGAGTGGATCAGCAAGCAAACGAAGAGCTGGGAGCTCTTGCGTTGGTGGCGCTGTGCTGTGCTCGGTGATCTGCTCTCTCATTTCTCATCCTTGGGCTTTGCTAGCGATCTGTAAGATCTTTCTTGTTGTCTCTGTGCTTAATTTTTGATACATTTGAGACCATTTGTGTGGAGAGGTTTCTCCACCGAGAAGGAGGATTTGATATCCGAATTTCTGGGGCTTGATCTGCCGACGATCAAAGGATCGCCCACCTTACGAGCACGCCAAGGAGTAGGGGTAAGTTATCCCCGATCCTTGTATATCCTTGCGTTAGAGTTCTTGCTTGTTACTTAGTCTCTGCACTTAGTTTTTGCATTTATTTTGCTTCCGCTGTCTAATCTCTGAAGTGCAGAGAAAATATAAAAACTGCTAAGTTTCATGTGTTTGGCTACATTCACCCCCCCCTCTCTAGCCATCCAAGCACCAACAAGTGGTATCAGAGCTTGGGGCTCTGTACAAGCGGCTTAACATTCGAGAGCTGTCAACAATGGCTTTGAGAGAAGGTTTTAACACCACTCGACCTCCCTTCTTCGATGGATCAGATTTTCAGTATTGGAGGTCTTGCATGGAGTACTACCTCAAGATCGACATCGGAATGTGGTTCTCCGTGAAGGAAGGTTTCACCCCTCCAAGAGATGCGGAGGGAAAAGAATTGGAGTCCTCATGGTGGTCGGCCGAGCAAACACAAAAAGGAGAAGCCGATGCGAAGGCGGTGGTGACTTTGCAATGTGGAATGAACAAAGACCAACTAATCAAGGTTGGTCCCTTTACGAGCACAAAGGACTTGTGGAACAAGATTATCGAGCTTCATGAGGGTACCCGAGACTCAAGAATAGCCAAGAGGGACTTGTTCCTCAATCAACTACAAAACCTTTCCATGAAGGAGAGTGAAACGGTAAGCGAACTTCATAGTAGATTCAAAGAGGTATTGAATGGTCTCCACTCCATTGACGAAAAGGTCGAGAATCGCGACCTTGTGAGGTATGTGTTAAAAGCTTTTCCAAGGAATGCCTTGTGGTCATCCATGGTGGATGCCTACAAGGTTTCTAAGGATTTGTCAATTGTAAAGTTAGATGATTTATTTTGTGAAATGGAGCTTCATGAAATGGCTAACAAAGGCCCCAAGAAGAAGGGGATTGCCTTAGTTGCAGGGGAAAAGATCAACAAAAAAGAAAAAGGAGAAGAAGAAGGAGGTTTCTTCATCTTCATCCTCATCCTCATCCGAGTCCGATTCCGACGAAGATGGCAGCGGGTCTTCTTCCTCCGAGATGGCCAATTTTGTTAGAAGGATGATGAGGAAGAGTCGACGCTTCAAGGGTAAAGGTAACCCTAGTGAAGTTAAGATTGATAAGTCTAATATTACTTGCTATGAGTGTAGCAAGAAAGGACACTTCAAGAAGGACTATCCAAAGCTCAAGAAGAAGGAGGATAAATCCAAGAAGAAGAAGAAGGCCTTGAAGGCCACATGGGATGAATCCTCCTCAAGTTCATCTGAAGAGGAGAAGGAGGAGAAGAGTACACGTCATGTGGCACTCATGGCAATTGAAGGAGAAGAGAGCAGTGATGAATCCACCGACTCCTCAAATGCGGCTTCATCATCTTTGGATGATGAAGAGGTAATCACTCCCGAATTAGACAAATGTTATAGAACTATTGCATGTTTAACCAATTTGTTGAAAAAGTCAAAAAATAAGGTTAAATCATTGAAAATTGAAGTTGAGCAGTTGAAATCCTCTAAGGATGAGGATATTGACGATTTATATGTAGAAATGCTAGAAGATGAGAACAAATCATTAATGAGTGAAGTTGAGAGACTCAAAAGTGTTCTTGAGAAATTCTCAACAAGCTCAAAGACCTTAGATATGATTTTGAATGCACAAAGGGCTGTCTACAATAGGGCCGGTATTGGTTACCGACCCAAAGAACCATCATTTGTGTCTTTAATGTCTAAGACTGATGTTAGACAATTTAAGACTCCTAGGGTTCAAAGAAAAGTAGTCAAGGCATGGGTGCCTAAATCTTGCTTAGTATGTGCTTTTGGTCCCAAGATTTGGATATCTAAATCTTCTATTTTTCAATTGTATAGGTTGTGAATGAGGGGGAGCATCTATCAACTTGCTTCATTGATAGTGGGTGCTCCAAACACATGACTGGTGATGGATCCTTATTCACTATCTTTCAAAGAAAAGGTAGAGGTAATGTTTCCTTTGGTAACAATGGTAGTCTTAAGGTTATAGGAATAGGAGACATTCAAATATCCGAATGTCTTAGGATTAAGAATGTCCTTCTAGTTAAGGGGATGACATTTAATCTCCTAAGTGTCAGTCAATTGTGTGATGCGGGTTACACAATTGATTTCCAATCAAGTCAATGTCTAGTTAGACAACATGACACCTTTGACACGGTACTAGTAGGCACAAGAGTAGATAATATTTATCAAGTTTCATTTAAAAGTGTTACTAATGTTTTTGTTAAGTGTTTCATGTCAAGAGAAGATGAGTCTAACCTTTGGCACCGGAGGCTAGCACACGTGAACATGAAGAATATCCGGAAATTGGCCAACAAAGGACTAGTTCGTGGGTTACCAAGCATCAAGTATGAAAAGGACAAACTTTGTGATGCATGTCAAATGGGTAAGCAAACAAAATCTGCACATAAAGGTAAAAGTGCTGTAAGTACATCTACCGCTTTATATTTACTTCATATGGACTTGTTTGATTGTAGCACTATTATATCCTTGAATGGTAGTAGATATTGTTTTGTGATCATTGATGATTTTACTAGATATACATGGACCTATTTTCTAAAATATAAGGATCAAACCTTAGATGTTTTTATTTCATTTTGTAGAAGAGTTGAAAAATGAAAAGTCATCAACAATTAAAACAATTAGGAGTAATCATGGAGGTGAATTTCAAAATCAAAAGTTTTTAGAGTTTTGTCAAGTAGAGGGTATAGACATGAGTTCTCCACTCCTAGAACACCACAACAAAATGGTGTTGTAGAGAGGAAGAACCGAGTCTTACAAGAGGCTGCACGAAGCATGCTCAATGAGTACTCATTACCGGGGTACTTATGGGCCGAAGCTGTAAACACAGCTTGCTACGTGCAAAACCGAGTCCTAATACATAGATTTCTAGGAAAGACTCCTCATAAACTTTGGTTTAGAAAACCACCTACAGTTAAACATCTTAGGGTGTTTGGTTGTAAGGTGTTCATTCTAAACACCAAGGACCATCTTAGAAAGTTCACAGCAAAAGCTGATGAAGGGATACTGGTCGGGTACTCCCTAGTCAGCAAAGCTTACCGAGTCTACAACAAGAAATCTAGATTGGTTGAAGAGTCTTCTAATATTGTTTTTGAGGAAATCCCTAAAGAAAATGATCAATCAGAAGATGTCGAAGGAGTTCAATTCGAACTTAGGAAACTAAGTTTGAATGAAAGTCCAAATGTTGTAGATGGTGGTGATGAGTCTGATGACGGTGAGCCTAGACAACCCATAGATTAGCCGGATCCTGAGGCTGAGCTTGTGTCTAGTGACACCACCTAAGAAGCACCACCAACACCGAGGACAACTAGGTTAGCCTCTAGTCATCCCCAACACCAAATTATTGGAAACATCTATCATGGGGTTAGGACTAGATCATTCTTTAGGAATAAGGCTAATGAAGTTGCCCTAATTTCCGAAATTGAACCTAAAAAAATTGACGAAGCATTAAATTATCCCGATTGGATCATTGCCATGTAAGATGAACAGGTCAATTCGAAAGAAGTCAAGTGTGGGACTTAGTCCCTAGACCCAAGAAGACAACCATTATTGGAACCAAATGGGTCTTCAAAAATAAATTGAACCATAAGGGAGAAATCATAAGAAACAAGGCACACTTAGTAGCCAAGGGCTACAGTCAAGTTAAAGGCCTTGATTACGATGAGACCTATGCTCCCGTGGTACGATTAGAGTCCATCCGATTAATGGTTGCATTTGCAGCACATCGTGGTTTCAAACTTTATCAAATGGATGTCAAATCGGCCTTTCTAAATGGTTTAATAAGAGAAGAGGTCTATGTCGAACAACCTCCGGGGTTTGAGAGTACCGAATTTCCAAACCACGTGTTCAAGCTCAAGAAGGCGCTCTACGGCCTTAAACAAGCACCCCAAGCTTGGTATGAGCGGTTGTCGACATTTCTCATTGAAAAAGATTTTGTGAGAGGATAAATAGACCCTACACTATTTCTAAGGAGAAATGATGATAATATATTTATAGCCCAAGTATATGTCGATGTCATAATTTGTGGCTCAAACAACAAGGGTTATTTGAATGAATTTATTAGACACATGGAGAGTGAATTTGAAATGAGTCTAGTGGGAGAGTTGACTTTCTTCCTTGGAATCAAAATCAAACAAACCTGAGACGGAATCCATGTGCACCAATCAAAGTACACACAAGAGATGCTCCAAAAATTTAACATGAGTGATTCGAAGGAAGTTACCACTCCCATGGCTACAAACACACGTTTAGACAATGATGAGAGTGGTAAACCTGTTGACCTAACTCAATACCGGAGCATGATAGGTAGTTTGCTATACTTCACAGCTAGTCGACCTGATATACTTTTTGCTGTGGGTATGTGCGCTAGGTATCAAGTCTGTGCCAAGGAATCTCATTTAATTGCTGTCAAGAGAATTTTGAGATACCTTAAGGGCACAATTGGAGTTGGTCTTTGGTACCCCCATACCGAATCATTTGACCTAATTGTCTACACCGATTCTGACTATGCGTGCAAGTTGGATCGGAAGAGCACAAGTGGAGGTTGCCAATTCTTAGGATCTTCATTAGTTAGTTGGTCAAGTCGGAAGCAACATTGTGTTGCTCTCTCCACGACCGAGGCAGAATATATCGCCATGGGAGAGAGTGTATCACAATTGTTGTGGCTGATTCATACACTCGAGGACTATGGATTAAGCTACAAAGGTGTGCAAGTGTTGTGTGACAACATTAGCACGATAAACCTAACCAAGAATCCCGTCCATCATTCTAGGACCAAGCATATTGAAGTGCGTCACCACTTCATTAGGGATCATGTTGCTAGAGGAGATATTGTACTCTCACATGTAGAGTCCAAATCGAACCTAGCGGATATTTTCACTAAACCACTCCCCGAGAATGAGCTTAGCTTCTTACAATGGGAATTGGGAATGTGTCGCGCTTCATAAGATTAAAAAAAAATATTCAAAACCTTTCATGATCATTTCAAAATTGTTAAGGGAACAATTGGGTAACTTGGGGGCATCTCACACAAACTATAAGGTTTAACAAAATATTTTTATTTGCTAGAAATGGGGTGAGATGCTAGGATCAACCTAATTCCTCAAAATGTCAATGCATCCCTTGAGAAATTAGGTTGACGAGATAATGATCATTAAGTTGACCAAGTATGGGGAAACCAATGCATAACATATGTGTACTTGGCTCCATGATCATACTTGGACATTCCAATCAAGGAAACTTGATTGGAGACCTTATTTTGATACAAGCTTAGGTCAAATTGGATGGATGTTTGTGATTGCATTTGACTTCACTTGGGTGAAGCAAATTGATTGTTAAATCCATAAGGACCTTTGATCCGTCTTAAAGGGTCAATTATAGACAAGGGATCACTTCCACGATCGATAATTTTCATCTGAACTTATCAAAAATCGATAGGGAGTCTAAAACTAAAATTTCAGATCGTATCAGAAAAATTCCTGATACCTGATCGGTCATCAGACCGATCAGGAGGTTGCCTGATCGGTCACCAGACCGATCAGGAGTATGTCTGATCGGACCAACGGACCGATCAAGCCGAATTGCGATAAACCCACTGCAATCTCTCTGTGTTGGCCTGGATCGGTCCATAGACCGATCTGGCTCACTATGGTGATCGGTCCACAGACCGATCAGGAGGCTCACAGAAAACCTCCCAAACTTACTGTCCGCTCTCTGATCGATCAGCAGACCGATCAGGGGTTTACCTGATCGGTCGCCCGACCGATCAGGACTAAGCCAGTCCAATCAGGTTGGAGCCTGATCGGTCTGGGCGCTCCCAGATCTAACGGTGATCTGTTCGATCACATTAAAGTTCGATTGGTGGATCGGTCCACCAACCTATTAACTCCGTCTAAACCTTACATTCCTGAACCCTAGCGTCGAAAACCCTCATTTCTTCCTCTTGCGCGTGCGATCTTCACCCTGTGCGTGTGAGTTCTACTTCCTGCTGTTGGTGTTCTCAGCAACTCCTTCCTGTGAGTTCTTGCGAGCTCTCTTCTTCTCTGCTTCCTGCAGTAGCTCGTGACTTCTTCCTGCGCAAGTTCTCTGCGAAGCAGTTCCTGAGGTTCATTCTCTGCGCAGCCTGTCTGAAGGTTCTCCCTACATGATCCACCCAACCTACTGTCATGGCACCTAAGTAAGATTTTTCTACATTCACCTTCTTGATTCCTTCAGATAGCATGATACATGGTGAACTAATCTTGATGTTTGATTTTGGGGTTTATTTTGGTGTGTGTCGTGTGTGCCTTATCCATATGATCCAATCTTGTTGTCATTTGATTATTGATCAAATCTTACCTTAAATGATCCAACTCTTGTGTTCACTTCACTGATCGATCCCCTAATTATGTCGTGATCTTGATTTTGATCAATGTCTTTGTGGTGGACCTCATATTGATCATTAAACTGTCGTGATCAATTCTTCAAATCCTTAGGAAATCTTCTAAGGGTAAAGAACTGGGTGAGGGTTCCTCACAATCCAGGGCTCCCTCTTCATCAGTTAGACCCCAACCTCTTTCTGATGCCAGATTTCAAAATGTTCATTACGCACTAGCCTTTCAATATCACACCTTCAAACTCATGCTCTATCGAACGGTGGATAGAGCATTCATTTATGAACATTGTCCATCGGTACGACATAGCATTGAGCATTATGAACTTCAATCGATTCTCTTTCTCGAGCGGTCGATCAACTTTGATTTAGTCTCCGAATTTTATAACAATATGGTTAGTGGAGAGGGTTCAGGGTATAGGACCCGTGTTGCCGGTATCAACCTTAATTTTGATTTATCAGCTTTCACTGCCTTCCTTGATTGTCGACGTTCGGATAATGATTTTCAACTCTACCCTTATCCTCCGGATCCTCTACCGTTTCCCTTCGATGGAGTCACTCATGACTCTATCTACGAGTACTTTTTCGGCCATCCCAGACCAGGGGGTCATGGTGAGCCCGCTGGTGAATTCCCCACCTTTGCTGCTCTCCGCCTTACCCCCGCTGATTATGTCTTGTTTAAGATTATCACTAACTATCTGATACCTACTACTTCGAAGCACTTAGATGAAATTCACTCATTCCACTGCTTGATGCTCTATGGGATGCATCAGCAGTTAGATTTTGACATAGTGACTGTTGGAACTTAGATGGCTAGAGAGGGGGGTGAATATAGCCAGACACAATTTCTTTGAGATTAAGGATTTCTGCACTTGAGTGATTAGCAGCGGAAGACAAATACAAGACAGAAAACAAGTTGCAGAAATGAAACACAAACCAAAACACTAACAAGGATCGTTTACAAGGTTCGGGGATATCTTGCCCCTACTCCTTGGTGTGCCCTTAAGGTGGACAATCCCTTGATCGTCGGCAGATCAAGCCCTGAAAATTCGGATATCAAATCCTCCTTCTCGGTGGAGTAACCTCTCCACAAAATGTCTCAACAAGTTGATGTAGAATGAAAAGCACAAAGACAATCAGAGACTTACAGAGCACAAGCAGATGAAGAGAAACGCTTACAAGCACAAACAACAACCCAGCACAACCTCAGCAAGAGCCTTCACTCAGCTCTTCCTTGTTTGCTTATTGATCGCCTTGCCACGAGTCCTTCTTAGTGCTCAGGTCTCTCAAGCTTCAAAGAATGATCAAGTTTGCAGAAGCTTCAAGACTCAGAGTGATTGCTAAGGATGGATCAAGTGTTGCTGCAGTCGAGAGAACTCCCTTCTCTTCATAGCCAGCCCACACTTATCCTAGCTGCCATCGCCAACCCACAGACGCTCCACACAGCTCCCAGCTGCTCACCCGCAACAAGCCAGCTACCCCTGACCTCCTCTGGACTCACTGAACTCTCCTCAGTCGAGCCCCAGCCCCAGGTCAGCTTCCAGCCGTTGCCAGCAGCGCCCGTTGTAACCTGCGATGGAAAACTGCCAAACCTGCTCAACGGAAAGCCTCTCTTTGACCCTCCTTGAGTGTTTGAATCCATCCCTATCACCTGCACACTCAATCAGAGGTTTAGCAAATGAATATCAAATGAGATCAGTGATAGCAGAAAAAATCCTGAGCAAAACAGACGCGATCAGACCCTTCTGACAGCGTATTTGAATTAAAGTTCTGCTCCTGATCGGTCGTCAGACCGATCAGGGAGGACCCTGATCGGTCACCCGACCGATCCAGAAGTCTTCTGCACACTCCTGATTGGTCCCCAGACCAATCCAGTATTCTGCTGCACACTCCAGATCGGTCCCCAGACCAATCAGGCTCTAGCCTGATCGGTCACCAGACCTATCAGGCAGCTCCCAGACCAATCAGGCTCCATCCTGATCGGTCATAAGGAGAATCTCACGACACTTGATCGTTCTCTAGACCGATCTGAAGAGTATCCCTGATCGGTCACCAGACCGATCAGGAGTCGAGCAGTAAGGTTCCCAAAACCCACTGTATGATCCCTGATCGGTCACCGGACGGATTAGGGAGCCTCCTGATCGGTCACCAGACCGATCAGGACATGACCAAACAGATCAGGCTCCGTCCTGATCGATCATAGAGAGGAACTGTAACACCCGCCCTTATATCTACTCTCAGGGCGGGGTTACGTACATTCAATCATATAATAATATTTTTTTTCTTCTAGCATAAAATTCATACAATCAATGCAGGGACTAAGGACTAAACATGCTTGTTTAAAACTATCAAAGTTATTCCATAACATGATAACTTCACTAGTAAATTCAACTCATAACATAATCAAGTATAAGAGACATCAAGGATAAACACTATCATGTCATATCAATCCTAATCACTAACACTTATAGTCAAGGAAACATAAACATAAACATGATAAAGTAGATATAGAATCATTCTTTCCCGAGCCACCACCCCACACATCCTCAGCCTTCCTGCCTCTTCCTTTAGTTCATGTGTTCCTTACCTTTATCTGCAGCATAAGACAACACATAACTAGTAAGCATAAAAGCTTAGTAAGGATCCTGTCCTACTCGCAAAATCCATATGAAAGCATACAACATGTACACATAATAAATCATAAACATGAGTTCATCATAGCATACTAAACATCAAAGTTTCTAAGCATGCAGCATAAAGTATCTTAAGCATACCCTTCACATGTAATAAATGTTTTCAAAGAATGTTTTCAAAACAATTCCATAATGGTATTACTTAAAAATACATCCATGTCATATAGGGCCCAGTTGTGTACCACATGATACGCGTTCCCTAATGAGTTGGGGTAGCGAGCCACCAATCCCATTAGTGCAGGACCTCTTACGTCCTACCAGAGCCATGACCTTAAGTTAACATGCACCCCGAATTTGATTTAACAACCCCTCTTACGAGTCGGGTACACAACTTACAAAGTAAAATACTTATCATGTCTTTACATATATATGCTAAGGATGTACTCCAATTTTCATTGCTCAAGGGACACTCACTTTTTCAGGGTGTTTCTGATCCCATTGGGACACACCTCACAACATAAGGGTGTTCTGAATCCCATACTTAATGGAGTATCCTTTCAAGCATTTCATCATACATATCACATGCAATCTCATAAGGGTGCCCCATGGGCTATAAGACATGCTCATACATACATCATAATTCAACCACTTAACATACTTTAGATCTGATAAGATTCGGTCACATAGATCATACTCATATCATAGGAAGTGGTAGCATGCTAACAATTAAGATTTCAATCAGACATCTCATTTAAACACCTCATGCATAAACATATCATAGGAAGTGGTAGCATGCTAACAATTAAGGTTTCAAATCAACCCTTCCATTTAACACCACATGCATATACATATAATCATCCCCAAACATAAACATATCTCATAGGGTAGTTTGACCTTCACAAACCCTAGTCCTAGTGGGTTGGCCGAAACATCAAGAGTAGGGAAAAATTAGGGCTTTTGCATTGATCATTCACACAGACAATTATACAAACACCTTGTATACAATATCATACCATACACTAAGCATGAATATATTCTAGGATAATTCAACCCTCCTTAACCCTACTTCCATGCTTTGGGCCGAAACCCATACAAGAACAAAACCCTAGGTTTTGTTCACCACATTTTGAAGGATACAACATACACCTATACCCTAAGTTCCAAGGGGTCTACACATGTAACAAGAAGTAACCCAAAGCAACCCTAAACCCTAATCCCTCTAGGGTTGGCCAAAACTTGTAGGGTAGGGGAAAAGTTGGATTTTTGTAGCCAAACATTTATACAAACACATTGTCTACACCATCATATATTACACTAATCATAAAGTACATCCTAGAGAAATTCAACTCTTAAACCCCTAAATCCCTTACCTTGGCCGAAACCTTCAAAGGGTGAAAACCCTAGTTTTTTGTTCATAACATCATGAAGAAAATCCACATACATATATACCCTAAGTCTCAAGGTCTTCTCATGTATCAAGGAAAGAACCAAGGCCTTCCTCTAAGGGGGTGGCCGAAACTTACAAGAGTGAAAAACATCACATTTTCGAAACCAATAAGAGCAAGGAAATCATACAATAACGATTACACTGCAGGCGAGGGGATACTTACATCCTTTCGCTTGAATTTCTCCTTCTCTTACTCCTTAGGGTACCCTTGAAGAAGAAGAAGATGAGAGTTTCCCTTGTTAGTCTTCTCTAGCAACCTTGACCCTAGTAGAGGGCAAGAACCTTAAAGGGTCTTCTTCCTTCCAATTCCCTAGGGTTAGAACCCTAGGGTTGTGTTTTTCGAAAATGAAAAGGGAGAAGGAGACTTTAACTTTTCGAAAATTGAAGTGGGGAAGAAGAAGAAGAAGTGTAACTTCTTTTCCCTCTTCTTATTTATACTCTTATCATGAAAAGACATGTCTCTTCGCTTTCCTCAATTTAACAAGAATGTTTCTTATTCTCTCTACAAGAAACATTGCTTGGTTCATTGGTTATAACATGGTGAGTGCAACTAGGAGGTTCAAGGTTTAATCCTTGCTTCCTCCTTTCTACCTCTTCTTTTTATCACAATTTGCACTAATCTATATCAAAGCCCATTAAGCCAAGCCCATCATGAAATTTCATAATATTAATAATATTTCATGAATTCATAATATTTCATAATATTAATAATATTTCATGAATTTCATAATATTTCATATTCATGAATTCATAATATTTCCTAATATCAATAATATTTCATGAATTTCATGATATTTCATAACATTTTATATGGGAAAATTTTGGGGCGTTACAGGAACCTGCGATGCTAGATCGTTCTTCAGAACGATCTGCACAGTGATCCTGATCAGTCACCAGACCGATCAGGAGCAGATCAGCAAGGGAACTCAACCCACTTGTGAGCTCCCTGATCGGTCACCAGACCGATCAGGAGCCATTCAGTGAGTGAAACGCATACTCCCTGATCAGTCATCAAACCGATCAGTCATCGCTAGATCGGTCACCAGACCGATCCACGAAGGAGCACCGTGCCAACTTCCCTGATCGGTCACCAGACCGATCCAGGCAAGCCTAAATGCACTCTAAGTCATGAGAACAAGCCTCCAACCCTTCTCTGACTCGTGCCATGCCCAGCTTCACTCACTGGGACTTCAACCTAGCCCTCCAAGCTAGGACCTGGCTTCACTCACCTGGGTTTCGGTCACCCGGCTTCATCACCGGGACCCGGCTTCACTCACCGGGATTTCAACCTAGCTTCACTCACTAGGATTTCAATCACCTGACTTCACTCACCAGGACCCGGCTTCACTCATCGGGATTTCCCTCACCTGGCTTCACTCACCATGACCCGGCTTCACTCACCGGGATTTCCACCACCTGGCTTCACTCACCTGGACCCGGCTTCACTCACCGGGATTTCCACCACTGGCTTCACTCACCAGGACCCGACTTCACTCACCGGGATTTCATCCAACCTAGCCCTCCAGACTAGGACTTTTCACCTGACCCTCCAAGTTAGGACTTTTTCCATGCCAGCGTGCGATCTCCCAGATCCACCTGGACTTAACCCAAATTTCATTCAACCAAACTTAAATCATTGTCAAACACCAAAACAACAACCGGGCCAGACTGCATCAACAATCTCCCCCTTTTTGTTGTTTGACAACCCGATTTAAGTTTAGGTATCAATCAATTGAAGTCCGTTTAATTCTCATAAGGGAATCATGATCCTCCCCCTATAATAACCCTAAACTTAATCAACTATTTTCTCCCCCTTTGTCAAACATCGAAAAGGGTATGGTTATTAAGTTTAAACTCCCCCTCAACCAAGGGTCTCTTCCCAAACCCAAAATAAGCAAAGGTAAATTTTGAATTTCACATGAAAACATATACAGAATAATATCATGGTCAAACATGTATATGTTTCATATGACAAATAAGTCAAAGGATGATTTTGGAATTGCCTATGAGAGCTATATACCATAAATGTATCATGGCAACGATGTATATGCATCATATGACAACAATTATCGCAGTTCTATCAGACTGATGATTGATATAGAAAAATTTCTGATTTATCTATGAATGATCAATTTTCAGAAAAATTTCTGTAATTCTGATTCGTTCAAGATCGGACTGCATTAACACTTGGACTTCCATGTGAAGACATATACAGAAGTATATCATGGTCAAATACGTATATGCTTTATAGGACGAGTAAGGAATGCATCTGTATCTGAAACATAGTCCTGATTGGTCTATGTGACTAACCAGGTCTGTTGATTACGTAATACAGAAGTATATCTGATTAGTCTGGGGAGCGATCAGATTTCAGAAAAATTCCTGAAACTCTGATACGTTCCTGATCAGACTGCATTAACAATTTGCATTCCACAACAGGGGTGTAGACTCTATTAATATTCGACATTTCAGAAACATTTCTGAAACACGACATTAAGAGCAAGAGTCATGACTCAACAAACCCTTTCTCATGAATTTGAACATTCCAACATAGGTTTGTATTAAATTTTGTTCCAAGTATGATTAGGATCACTTGATGTTTCAGAAACATTTCTGAGAATTAAGAGTCTTAACAATTTCTACCCATATTTTACCATTTGAATAAATTTATGCTCCCTTAGTACAAGGTTTGTACCAATGGAGGATCACGTATGTTTCAATTATACTTGGTTTGTATCAGATTTGTGTGTGGTATGATAATTACACTGACACAATTTGATGAAGAGGAGATCGGACTGAGGAGTAGTCTGATACCTCTGATCAGTGTTGATCTGATCGGTCATCGGACCGATCAGAGGGATCCCTGATCGGTCGGTGGACCGATCAGGTTCGGCACAGGATGTTTTTTGATTTCCAGATTTCAGAAACCGATTTCAGAAATTCTGAAATCAGGTTTGTTTTAATTCTTAGCCATTCCCAAACCTTAACACAATCAGGTGTAATCCGTTTGATCCTAAAGGGTATCTTTTAACTAAAAATCATTTTCCAAAGTGATCAACATGATTTGTGTCAAAGCATAGAGGTAATACATTTGATTCTAAGGATTCCCTTAATCAAAATATATGTCATGATTTGTGTCAGAGCATGATCAGTGGGAAATCAAACAAGTCATGGAACTTAAAACATCATAACCTATGTGATCATGTTGTTCTTAACCAAAATGGGCATGTCATAGGTTAATGTTAATCATCCAAACATCAAAGTAATAAGAAAAGCTTAAGCCTAAGCCTA
Source organism: Boesenbergia rotunda (assembly GCA_024364735.1). Classification (NCBI taxonomy): domain Eukaryota; kingdom Viridiplantae; phylum Streptophyta; class Magnoliopsida; order Zingiberales; family Zingiberaceae; genus Boesenbergia; species Boesenbergia rotunda. The sequence goes on along the minus strand of JAGFNQ010006898.1, from coordinate 24,751 downwards.
CTCATGTAGATTCATCTCCAAAATAATAAGAAAAGCTTAAGCCAAGGCCTTAAACTCATGTCCTTTATCTACTCATGTATTGTGAGATTTTCATAGTGATTTTCACAAACCATGTGTTCTTCATGTTGGCATAATACATACAAGAAAATCATGGCATACTTGATCATGGAAGAACTTAAACACTAAAGTAGATTATACCATGACTAAGTACTTTAACACATGAATATTATAAAAATCACTAGCCAAGGGATTATATTGTCATAAGATCTAAAACAATGGAGCTCAAAGCATTAAATTCACATTTTCCATGACCAACAATGTGAATGAAAATTTTTTCTTGGTCATGGGTTTGGAGCACCAAATATCAACCTCCCACGTTGATAGATGCTCCCCCTCAATTAATGCTAAACAATTCTAAAGATCGAAGTTTTGGGTACCCAAATTTTGGGACCTAATGCATCAACAATGAGGGACTTTGGCACCCATGCCTTAGTCATTTTCTTTTTGGCTTTTTGAACCCTAGAATCATCTTGTGATCTAAATTGGGTTCTTGACATTAATGATACAAAGGTTGGTTCCTTAGGTCGGTAACCGATACCGGCCTTATTGTAAACTGCCCTTTGGGAATTTAAGATCATGTCTAATGTTTTAGAGCTAGTTGAAAACTTCTCGAGAATATTCTTGAGTTTTTCAACTTCACTCCTCAAGATCCTATTGTCATCCTCAAGTTTTTTATCATGCAAATTATCAATATTCTCATCCTTAGAGGATTTCTCATGAAAATCATTAATATCCTCCACCCTAGAGGATTTCAACTCTTCTACTTCCAATTTCAAAAATTTAACTTTGTTCTTGGATTTTTTAAGCAACCTAGCTAGACATGCAATGGTTCTATAACACTTATCTAGCTCGGGAGAGATTACCTCTTCATCATCCGAAGATGATGAAGGCACGGTTGAGGAGCTTGATTCATCTCCACTTTCCTCTCCATTTGAATCCTCTATGGCCATGAGGGCACGGTGGTGAGTGTACTTCTCCTCCCTCTCTTCTTCGGATGAACTAGAGGACGATTCATCCCATGTGGCCCTCAAGGCCTTCCTTTTCTTCTTTGATTTATCCTTCTTCTTCTTTAACTTCGGGCATTCATCCTTGTAATGCCCTTTCTTGCTACACTCATAACAAGTAACATTAGACTTATCAAATTTAACTTCACTCGGGTTACCTCTACTCTTGAGGCGCTGGCTCTTCCTCATCATTCTTCTAACAAAGTTGGCCATCTCGGAGGAAGAAGACCAGCTACCCTCCTCCTCGAACTCTGACTCGGATGAGGATGAAGATGAAGAGGCTTCCTTCTCCTTCTTCTTCCCCTTCTTCTTCTTGTTGTCACCTGCCACTAAAGCAATACCTTTCTCTTTTGAACTTTTGTTAGAGATCTCATGTAGTTCCATTTCACAAAATAGATCTTCTAACTTAACAAAAGATAAATCCTTGGACACCTTGTAAGCATCCACCATGGATGACCACAAGGCGTTCCTAGGAAAAGCTTTTAGGACATACCTTATAAGATCTCAGTTCTCTACCTTCTCATTAATGGAGTGGAGACCGTTGAGGATTTCTTTGAATCATCCATGGAGTGTACTTACAATTTCATTCTCTTCCATGGACATATTTTGGAGTTGGGTGAGAAGGAGGTCCTTCTTGGCAGTCCGGGTGTCTTGAGTGCCTTCATGGAGCTCAATGATCTTGCTCCATAGGTCTTTAGCACTTATGAAGGGACCAACCTTGATTATTTGGTCCTTGGTCAACCTGCATTGCAAAGATACCACCGCATTCGCATTGGCTTCACCTTTCCGAATTTGATCTGCCGACCAACTTGAGAAGTCCATCTATTTTCCCTCAGCATCTTTAGGAGTGTAAAAACCTTCCTTGACAGCAAACCACATGCTCATGTTTGTCTTCAAATAAAATTCCATCCTTGACTTCCAATATGAAAAATCAGATCCATCAAGGAAGGGTGGTCTGCTGGTACTGAAACCTTCACTCACAGCCATCCTTGTTAGCTCTCGGTTGTTAAGCCGCTTGAACAGAGCCCCAAGCTCTGATACCACTTATTGGAACCTGGATGGCTAGAGAGGGGGGGTGAATATAGCCAGACACAATTTCTTTGAGATTAAGGATTTCTGCACTTGAGTGATTAGCAGCGGAAGACAAATACAAGACAGAAAACAAGTTGCAGAAATGAAACACAAACCAAAACACTAACAAGGATCGTTTACAAGGTTTGGGGATATCTTGCCCCTACTCCTTGGCGTGCCCTTAAGGTGGGTGATCCCTTGATCGTCGGCAGATCAAGCCCCAGAAATCCGGATATCAAATCCTCCTTCTCGGTGGAGTAACCTCTCCATAAAATGTCTCAACAAGTTGATGTAGAATGAAAAGCACAGAGACAATTAGAGACTTACAGAGCACAAGCAGATGAAGAGAAACGCTTATAAGCACAAACAACAACCCAGCACAACCTCGGCAAGAGCCTTCACTCAGCTCTTCCTTGTTTGCTTGTTGATCGCCTTGCCACGAGTCCTTCTTAGTGCTCAGGTCTCTCAAGCTTCAAAGAATGATCAAGTTTGCAGAAACTTCAAGACTCAGAGTGATTGCTAAGGATGGATCAAGTGTTGCTGCAGTCGAGAGAACTCCCTTCTCTTCATCGCCAGCCCACACTTATCCTAGCTGCCATCGCCAACCCACAGAGGCTCCACACAGCTCCCAGCTGCTCACTCGCAACAAGCCAGTTACCCCTGACCTCCTCTGGACTCACTGAACTCTCCTCAGTCGAGCCCCAGCCCCAGGTCAGCTTCCAGCCGTTGCCAGCAGTGCCCGTTGTAACCTGCGATGGAAAACTGCCAAACCTGCTCAACGGAAAGCCTCTCTTTGACCCTCCTTGAGTGTTTGAATCCATCCCTGTCACCTGCACACTCAATCAGAGGTTTAACAAATGAATATCAAATGATATCAGTGATAGCAGAAAAAATCCTGAGCAAAATAGACGCGATCAGACCCTTCTGACAGCGTATTTGAATTAAAGTTCTGCTCCTGATCGGTTGCCACACCGATCAGGGAGGACCCTGATCGGTCACCCGACCGATCCAAAAGTCTTCTGCACACTCCTGATTGGTCCCCAAACCAATCCAGTATTCTGCTGCACACTCCAGATCGGTCCCCAGACCAATCAGGCTCCAGCCTGATCGGTCACCAGACCTATCAGGCAGCTCCCAGACCAATCAGGCTCCATCCTGATCGGTCATAAGGAGAATCTTGCGACACTTGATCGTTCTCTAGACCGATCTGAAGAGTATCCCTGATCGGTCACCAGACCGATCAGGAGTCGAGCAGTAAGGTTCCCAAAACCCACTGTATGATCCCTGATCGGTCACTGGACGGATCAGGGAGCCTCCTGATCGGTCACCAGACTGATCAGGACATGACCAGACAGATCAGGCTCCGTCCTGATCGATCATAGAGAGGAACCTGCGATGCTGGATCGTTCTTCAGAACGATCTGCACAGTGATCCTGATCGGTCACCAGATCGATCAGGAGCAGATCAGCAAGGGAACTCAACCCACTTGTGAGCTCCCTGATCGGTCACCAGGCCGATCAGGAGCCATTCAGTGAGTGAAACACATACTCCCTGATCGGTCACCAGACCGATCAGTCATCGCTGGATCGGTCACCAGACCGATCCACGAAGGAGCACCGTGCCAACTTCGCTGATCAGTCACCAGACCGATCCAGGCATGCCCAAATGCACTCTAAGTCACGAGAACAAGCCTCCAACCCTTCTCTGACTCGTGCCATGCCCAGCTTCACTCACTGGGACGTCAACCTAGCCCTCCAAGCTAGGACCTGGCTTCACTCACCACGGTTTCGGTCACCCGACTTCACTCATCGGGACCTTGCTTCACTCACCGGGATTTCAACCTAGCTTCACTCACTAGGATTTCAATCACTTGGCTTTACTCACCAAGACCCGGCTTCACTCATCGGGATTTCCCTCACCTGGCTTCACTCACCATGACCCGGCTTCACTCACCGGGATTTCCACCACTTGGCTTCACTCACCAGGACCCGACTTCACTCACCAGGACCCGACTTCACTCACCAGGATTTCATCCAACCTAGCCCTCCAGACTAGGACTTTTCACCTGACCCTCCAAGTTAGGACTTTTTCCATGCCAGCGTGCGATCTCCCAGATCCACCTGGACTTAACCCGAATTTCATTCAACCAAACTTAAATCATTGTCAAACACCAAAACAACAGCCGGACCAGACTGCATCAACAGTGACCTCCATCTACTTCTTTATCATTGTCTACAGTCAGATGGAAGGTCAGACAGTTTACATGCCATTTGGACATATCATTACTGCCTGGCTTCATTCGGTCGGTATCGACGTGTCACAGGGCTCGATTGTCAATGGTTCGACAGGACTGCCGACTTGGCCAACGTGCATTGACCCAGTCTGGCATTATTGTTGGACCACTAGGGTTGGGTGGAAGGATAGGAGAGGTGTGGGGGAGTGATAACCATCATTTTGTTGATTATTTTCGGCTCTAAAATCCATGTTTGATCTACATTTTATATGCTTAAGTTTGTAATTTTATTAGGTTTCATGTATTCCCTTTATTTTGGCTTTTAATTCAAATCTTTGTATATTTGGGATATTTTTGGCACTAAATTTGAATATCATTTTGTAGGCTTCAAATGATCATGAACCTAGATCAAATCGGGTCAGACTTGAGTCAGCATTGGATCCAGATCAAAGGGATCAAGCATCGGATTGATAGGAGCCGTTCATTCCAGAGAACGGCTAGATCTGAGCCATCGGTCAACTTCTGGTCGATCCGAGTCCAAGATAGAATCAATCATGACCAGAGATCAAGATCTGAAAATTTCAGCCAAATCAGAAGTGATCTGACCATTGGATCGAGTTCAAGATGTTCTAGACCATCCATTCAAGAAAAGGGAAGATCTGGACCATCCGCCACTGATCTGATTAATCCGAGCTGGGAACAGGTAGATCAGGACCATTGATTGAGATCTGTGAAGTTTGGTTCAGATCTGAAGAGATCCGACCGTTGGATGCAGTCAAATCGATCTCAGCCGTCCGTTGCTAAGGAATTAAAAGATTTAACCCAACTTCTGAGCTCTGGCTGGGATGAACCAAGAGGCTGGCTGAACTCGAGTGAAGGGCTGAGCTGGACCAGAGCTGAGCTGAACCAAAGACTAAGTTGAGTTGGCTGGACCGAACCATTGCTGATGCGCGCTGAACAAAACCGCTGACTGAATCTGAACCGCTGAAGCTGGCTTGATCGACCGAACCACGCGCAGCCAGGGATCAAAAAGGGGCAGAATCGCTAGGGCATGGTATCCTCTCGACACCATCTTCTCCGCACAGCGAGGGCGATCGGGGAGGGTGGTTGCCGACGAGGGGTTCCCGTCTCAACCCACCTTCTCTACCTTCACCGCCGACGGTATTCTTTCCACTTCATCGCCGCCGGCCGGAGATTGAATCGATCGAGTTTGAGGGGTTCCCGACTCGATCAAAGCTTCTCCATCCGCTTTCCACTTCATCGCCGCCGACCGACAGCTTTCTCTCGGGTTTGAGGGGTTCCCGACTCGATCAAAGCAGTCATCTACATCACCACCACAGAGCTAGGGTTCAGGGGTTCCGAGCCCTAATCTACCTCACCGCCGACGACCTTGTTTTCTTCATCAGTAGCTTGTCTTTCTAGAGTTCATTTTCAGCAATTTCTTTACGGCAGTAGCAATTCCTCAATTCAGTTCAAATTAGCAGTAGTTCATCCGATTCAGCACTTTTCGATTCCAGCAGTTGTTTCCAGTTCAATTCATTGCAATTTCTTTCCAGCCGCTTTTCTTTCTCAGCATGTCTTCAAAAGCAATTCTTGCTTCCCAGCAGAGTTTCAATTCTTCGCAGTTGTTTACTTCAGCATTTAAATTCCAGCAGTTCTTTTGTTTGCCAGCAGTTTATTATTTCACAGCAGAACCTTGTTGTGCCAGTGATATGTTTCAATCGTGTGTTCAATGCATCTATCAGTTGATGAACTCCCATGTTTAGTTTCTTACATTTTGATTCAATTCAATACATGCTAAGTGATCTGTGAATTTCTTCAATCACTGGTTTATTCAATTGTTGCAGTAGCTTAGTTTAATCCATACTTTCAATGCTTCTTTCAATAGTTTGAAGTTCTTGTTTCGTTTGAATTCAATTAGGTTTAACTGGCTTTCATTTTCTGCAATTGTAATCACCTCTTTAAATTTTCGACAGCAGTTTCATCTTCTATCCAGCATTTATTTCAGCAATTTGTGGGAATTCCAGATTGTTTGCAGTAGTTCTTTCAAAGCTTCGTTTGCAATTTCAGTATTCATTTCAGCAATTTCACACCTGCTTGCTATTTCTTTTCGTAGACTTTACGTTCAAATCCAAAACCCAATTTCATATTCAAAACCCAAAAACAATAAAATACGATATCTGAGATTTATCATGCACCAACTACATTCGTTGGGCGACGACTCGAGTTACTCTATGCTACATTAGTTTAGAGGAATTCGATACTTAAATTGTATTTGATACTCACGGTACGACACGCAGGCGTTATCAAATTTGGCGCCGTTGCCGGGGAATATAGTGGTGCTTGATAATTATATCTTTTGATTCTATTCTTGATTGCTTTATCTTTTGTATACGGTTGCTGCTATTTTGTTTGCTTTGTGACAGGACTGCCAGTTCAAAATGTTCTCATCTACTTACCAGCAGTCGTGTCAACAATTTCAACAGCAGAACCAATATTTTCAGCAGTCCCAATCAAATTTTCAACAATCAAGTTACCAATTTCAGCAAGGGTACAATCCAAATTTTCAACAAAATTTTCAGCCAAGTCAGTCTTTCCAACAATTTCAGCAGCCAAATCAAGATTTCCAACAGCCCTATTCAGATTTTCAGCAAGGCCAACATTTCAACCAACCACCGCAGCAATTTCAACCATAATTTCAGCAAGGTCAGCTATGCTTTCAATCAAGTCAGAATTTTCAGCAGGGGTTCCAACCATTTCAGACTTTCCAAAATCAAAATCAGAGTGGATTTCAACCTTCACAGCAATATTTTCTACCAAACGATCAGAATTTTCAGCCGCCATTTCAGAGTTTTCAATTTCAGAATCAGAATTTTCAGCAATCTCCACCAAGTTGTGAACCAAGTTTTCAGCAATTTAATCAATATATTCAATCATTTCATCAACCCCCACAGTCTCAATTTCAGAATTCACAGCCTACTTACAGTTTGGAGCAACCTCATGCTATATTTCAAAACCAACAAGAGTTCCACACCAATCAAGGAGGCTTTGAGAATCCTAATGAGAATGAGGCTCAACAACAAAGGTTGGAGGAGATGTTTCAACAAGTTCTACTATATCAACAACAAGAGCAACAAAGGCTTCAAAACATCGGAAGAAGCAGTGGACAAATGGCGAGTCAAATGAATCTATCTATAGGTGTAGGGGATTGCACTGAGCCCCAGGGACCACCTATATTGACTGAGGTGTCAGGAGATTCAGAGGATAGGATTGAGAGTGTAGGGGATTGCACTGAGCCCCAAGAATCACCCATTCCTACTGATTTAGAGGCATTGGAGAAGATGGATAGCAGAGCTTGTAACAACCTTGATTTCGATTCTGAAATTTTACAGGACCCTTCTAAACTTTTCTATTGTAAGGATTTAGTTGTTGATGATTCTAACTTTTCTAATACGGTTGTTGCAGATATGGTTGATGAAACATGTGTTGCAGATGAATCCACAGGTGTAGGGGATTGCACTGAGCCCCAGGGACCACCAACATTGCTTGATATATTAGAAGATTCAGAGAATCAGAATGAGAGTGTAGGGACTTGTATGGTGGAAGCAAGAACCCAAGAATCACCTATTTCAGTTGAGTGTCCACCAGAACATGAGCCTGAGATGGAACCTGAACTTAAC
>JAGFNQ010006898.1:0-16235 GCA_024364735.1 Boesenbergia rotunda | reverse complement strand
GAAATACGTGCACTACGAGGTTGATCACATGAGGATAGTTCTCCCAAAATGGGATGCTACGTGCTCTCTACCCTACTTGAAGGGGAGTTAGTTCCTTTACTTTCCTTTTCTTGTTTTTCTTTATGTTTATACTTGCATGTTTGTTCTCTTTTATACGTTGCATTTATGTTTTGCTTCCGCATTCTGCATTTTGTTTGGTCTTGAATAAATCTTGTTTGACTTCTAGTTTTATCTCCTTACATGTTCCTTTATTATGCTTTGAGAATCATAAAAGATAGTTAAGTCTGATTATCGAGTTTTGGTTTCCTTTGGTATGCTTGGGGATATTAATTGCATTTAGTTAATTGTTGTAGTGATGGACTCTATCTTGTTGGATTAAGCATGACATTTTATTGATCACCTAGTGAGGTTATTGCCATGCCTATCCTTAATCCTCTTATGTGTGATAGCATTTGTGATACTTGACACTCTAGAACTTGCTTTGATTCTTTTTGAAATTATATTAGCATAAGCTTACATGAATATGATAGAGGCAACCTTTCTTGTTGAACTCTTAGTTTTCCTCTACTTTGCTACTGTTACTAGTGAGCGTTTCACCTATCACCTTCATGTTTCATTATCTTTCAGGTCCTCTCATTGTCACTATATTATCACTGTCATATCTTTGTTAGCTTATTCTTTCCTTGAGCATTTGATGAAAGCACGGGGTGATTGCATGATAAGTACATTTTTATTTGTCTATTATTAGCCTCTACGATTGTCAGTTTGAGATGTTATCATGCTTTGTTACATATTTAGTAGTTTTCGCGAGACGCTCAAGTTTTAAGTGTGGGGGGGAGACAAGTGTATATGGACGAATGCTTGTGTGAAAAAAAAATCTCCCTATATGAAAAAAAAATTCTCCCTATGTGAAAAAAAAAAGAAAATCTCACTATGTGAAAAAAAAAGAGATAGAAAAAAAAGAGAAAAGAATGAAAAAAAAATCTCTCTATGTGAAAAAAAAAATTCCTCAAGCATTCGAGATTGTGTTAGTGATGAACAAAAAAAAAGAATATTTTCTTGATATGTACTCTTTTGATATTATTGTTTAAAGAAATTCAAGAGTTATGTTGTAATCCCTACATGCACTTTGAGAGATGTTGTAAATGGTTGATGTGTAGTGCATTGAGAATGTGAAAGGAGAATTTTGAGTGTTGGAGGTTTGATTGAGTTATTTACTTTGGACTATTGTTTGATTGTATACATCATGTTAATTACCCCAATGCTCTCATCTTCTCTTTTATCTTCTTTCATGCTCTCTATGATCTTCTTTGTTATCTACCATTCTTGTTTTCTTGTAGCACTTGGTTTCATTATTATTCATTGAAAAGCCCTCTTGATTTGTGTACTTATGTTATAGTAGTGGAGAAGTAGAAGATAAGCAAGCATATGGTAGTGCAATGTCATGAATGCTTTGAGAGAACTCCACTTTCATATATGTTATTTTTGTGAGCATCAGTGCATATATCCATCTTGTGAGGTCTTTATCATGCTTAGTTTATTCAAGTTGATGAAATTATCATGCTTTTGACTTATGTGAGATTTGGAACCATAAATACATGGATTCTTGAGACTTGATGATCCTAAGTAACTTTCTTTTATTATTTCTTAAAGTATTGATAGTGGATGTAATGTTTGGGAGATATGTTGTTTTCTTTTAGTTTTATTTACTTGTGCGAGACGCCCAAGAATAAGTGTGGGGGAGTTTGATAACCATCATTTTGTTGATTATTTTGAGCTCTAAAATCCATGTTTGATCCACATTTTATATGCTTAAGTTTGCAATTTTATTAGGTTTCATGTATTCCCTTCATTTTGGCTTTTAATTCAAATCTTTGTATATTTGGGATATTTTTGGCACTAAATTTGAATATCATTTTGTAGGCTTCAATTGATCATGGACCTAGATCAAATTGGGTCAGACTTGAGTCAGGATTAGATCCATATCAAAAGGATCAAGCATCGGATTAATAGGAGCCGTCCATTCCAGAGAACGGCTAGATCTGAGCCATCGGTCAACTTTTGGTCGATCCGAATCCAAGATAGAATCAATCATGGCCATAGATCAAGATCTAAAAATTTCAGCCAGATCGGAAGAGATCTGACCGTTGGATCAAGCTCAAGTTGTTCTAGACCATCCATTCAAGAAAAGGGAAGATCTGGACCATCCGCCACTGATTTGGTTAATCCGAGCTGGAGATAGATAGATCAGGACCATTGATTGGGATCTGTGGAGTTTGGTTCAGATCTGAAGAGATCTGACCGTTGGATGAAATCAGATTGATCTCAGCCGTCTGCTGCTTCTATCAAAATTTGGGCTGAACTCAACCAACTGCTGTGCCGAACCAAGGGGTCTGAACCCAACTGTTCTGGCTTGACTGGACCGAACCACAGAACTGGGCTGAACTCAAGCTGAGCTGTGGGCTGAGCAAGGACTGAACCAAAGGGCTCTGGCTTGACTGGACTCAATCCGCGGAAGCTGGCTGGACTGAACCAAGATGAACTCAAATCAAAGACTGGCTGGACTGAACCAAGCTGAACTCAAATCAAAGACGGGCTTGACTGAACCGGACTGCTGGCCTGAACTCAACTGAACCCAACTGCTTTGGCTTGACTGGACTGAACCGCTGAGCCAAACCCGAGCTTGAGCCAGATCCACACGCGGAAGCCAAGAGAACAAAAGGGAGAGGAACGCGCGACCTAGGTATTCATCGACTCCACACGCAGGGCTCGCGGCGATCCTTCTCCTCCTCCATCTTCATCGTCGCCGCAACTAGGGTTAGGGGTTCCAACCCTAGTCGGCCGGAGCTCCGATCAACCGAGTTTGAGGGGTTCCCGACTCGTTCATCCACCTTCACGGCCGGAGTTCATCATCGCCACGGTATCCACATCCACCTCTTCTCTTTCGGGGTTCGGAGAGAAGAGAGGAAAGGTTCTCTTTCGGGGTTCGGAGAGACGCCATCCATCTTCCTTCACCGCACGCCACCGGACGAAGCTAGGGCTCTGGGGGTTCCGAACCCTAGTCGACTTCACCGCCGGAGCTTCGATCAACCGAGTTTGAGGGGTTCCCGACTCGTTGATCCGATCAACTCCATCTGCTTTCCATCACCACCGCCGGCGATCCATTCCCTTACCGAAATTCTTCGATTGTTTTCCTTTACAGCAATTATTTTAATTTCAGCAGTTATTTCTTTGCAACTTCTTCTTTGTCAGCTTCATCTGATCAATTCCAGCAGTTTAGTTTCTGATCACAGCAATTCTCCGGCAGCAGCTTCTTCCTTGATCCATTTCCGGCAGTAATTCCTTCATCCAGCCTTCATCAGATTCGAGCATCAATTTATCTTCATCAGTTCCATTCCAGTAGATTACTTCTTGCAGACTTCTAGCAATTCGATCACTTCTGGACAATTCTTCTTCAGCAGAGTTCAGTTACAGCAACTCATTCAGCAACCCATTTCCGGCAGTTCATCACAGATACTGCAGCTCCTTTCATTAGCTAAACTTGCAGTTTAATTGTTGCTTGATGATTTGTCTTGATTGTTGAATGTTATGGGTTTAATTGTTAAATGTTTGTATTGGATAAATTTTCCCTATTGCAAATGGAATGTTCTTGAAGCCATTTTTTTTTAGTATGCCTCTCATGTGTTTGTTTAAATGTTTCTTAGAACAAAATTTTCAATTGTGATGTTTCTTAGTTGATTAACTCTAGTTTTGTGTTGCTTTTCCTATTGCTTTAGGTTACATGTTTTCATTTAAATGCAATTAAGTTAGGTTAGATTAGATTTCTTCAATGCTGTAGTTTTGCTCTATGTTTAGTTTCATTAATGCTTAATTTCTAGTTATCCTTTTCTTTGCTGCAATTGTAGTTAGGTTAAATTAGATTTCATTACCTGCACTGTCTTTCCTTAATTAGATTAGATTTCATACTTGCTCTGTTATTCATTTCGTAGTCCTAGCTCTTAAATCCAAAACCCAGTTTCATATCCCAAAACCCAAAAGCAATAAAATACGACCATGAGAATTATCTTGCACCAACTACATTCGTTGGGAGACGACTCGAGTTACTCTATGCTACATTAGTTTAGAGGAATTCGATATCTTAATTGTATTTGAAACCGTAACACGACAAAAACGGTTGTCAGTGACCGATCAGGATACGATCAGTAGGGTCCGGAGAGAAACCTCTGAGCTCCCTGATCGGTCTGCAGACCGATCCCCACAGGGTGCCAGATTGGTCCGGAGACCGATCCAGGCTGGCTCAGAATCCTTGGTCAAAAGGTTCGGAGAGTCACTGCTGCCTCTCTGATCGGTCTGTGGACCGATCACCACAGAAAGGGGTCAGATCGGTCTAGGGACCGGTCAGCCCTATGCCTGATCGGTCCGGTGACCGATCAGGGTTCCTGATACGAACTGAAATGTTCAGTTTCAGAACTTCTAAATTTTTCAAACGATATTTGATGGACTTTGTCGAACTTGGACATGATCTCATGACTAGAATTGATCCCTGAACAAGAATCAAAAGTCCTTATAGGTTCAACAAACACTTTGACCCATCTAAATGGAGTCAAACTCAATCAACAATCAATCAAGCAAATTCAACCAAGTTTTGATTCCAAATTCAAGTTTCCAATCAAGTTGCCTTGATTGGAATGTCTAAGTATGATCATGGAGCCATATACACATATGTTATGCAATGGTTTTCCCCATACTTGGTCACCACCGTGATTATTATCTCGTCAACTTAATTTCTCAAGTGATGCAATGACATTTTGAGAAATTGAGTTGAACCTAACATCTCACCCCATATCTATCAAACAAAAACGTTTTGTTAAACCTTATAGTTTGTGTGAGATGTTCCCAAAGTTACCCAATTGTTCCCAAAAATTTCAAAATAATCATGAAGGGTTTTGAATGCAATTTGAACATCATGAAGCGTGACACATTCCCAATTCCCGTCTTAGGAAGCTAAATTCATTTTCGGGAAGTGGTTTAGTGAAAATGTCAGCTAAGTTTGACTTTGACTCTACATAAGAGAGTATGATGTTCCCCCTAGCTACATGATCCTTAATGAAGTGGTGTCTTACTTCAATATGTTTTGTCCTAGAATGATGGACTGGATTCTTGGTTAAGTTGATTGTGCTAATGTTATCACATAACACTTGCACACCCTTGTAACTCAATCCATAGTCCTCTAAGGTGTGAATCATCCACAACAATTGTGATACACTCTCTCCCATGGCAATATATTTTGCCTCAGTAGTGGAAAGAGCAACACAATGTTGCTTCCGACTCGACCAACTTACTAAGGACGAACCTAAGAATTGGCAGCCCCCACTAGTGCTTTTCCAGTCCAACTTACATCCAGCGTAGTCGGAATCCGTATAGCCTATCAAGTCAAAAGATTCGGTACGAGGATACCAAAGACCTACACCAATTGTGCCCTTGAGATATCTCAGAATTCGCTTAACAGCAATTAGGTGAGATTCCTTGGCACAGACTTAATACCTAGTGCACATACCTACAGCAAATAGTATATCTGGTCGACTAGCTGTGAGGTATAGCAAACTACCTATCATGCTTCGATATTGAGTTAGATCAACGGGTTTATGACGGACCCAAATATACTGTCATGAATGTGGGCCTCAAATTTAAATGTGAATGAATAACTGGAAACCCTTTTTGCAATCAAGAATATGAAAACGTAGTAAAGGGGCCACAGGTCGTATTTTTCTCGGGGACTAGTTGATGTTGTGTGATTCGCGCTTGTGTTTAGGTGTCGTTTGTGAATTTGGGTTTCGAATGTGATTTGGGTTTTGGATTGTAATCAAGAATGAAATCACAATGAAAGGGATAATAACTTAACCATGAAACTTAACCCAAGTACTTCAGCCAATTAACTCAAACAAATTGGAGCTTAGATGCAACTTATCCTAAATTGGAGAACAAATCTGCTATGAAATTAAACCAAATTTCTGTTGATACCAATGCAGAGATTATCTTCAAGAATATCCACTTAAAACCAACCTAATGCAAAATACTTCATAAACAAATTAGAACTAACTCAGTGCCAAATTTTACTTGATACCAAGAGCTGAAATGCAAGCTGAAAATTGCTGAAAAAGGGATTTACAGTTCAGAAATTGATTGGATTCGATGGAAGCTAATTCAAGCACAAAAGTACACTACAAGGAGTGTTTAATCCCTATACAAATTAGTGCGGAGGTTGAGCTTGATACACTTGCAGAAATGGAAATTAACTTGCTGCGCAAGGAAGGAAATTGATGTGCTGAAACTAGAAATGAATGCTTAAACTGGAACCATTACAATTCCTGCTGAAACTAACCAACTTAGCTTGGAAAAGGATAGTACCAGTGAAGTAAAATCCAAGTCTGATCAGTCAAGAAACTCATTTCAGAAACAGTTGGGCAGAAACAAATCTGGATGCAGAAATTTAATGCAGAAACAAAATCTGAAGGCAGACACAGTTGCGCAGAAACAAATCAGAAAACTAAGTGTGGTTTGCAATGGCAGAAGTCCAAGTAAACACAACTGAATTCGCAAGAACTTACAAAAATCAGAAATGAGACTTGGCACGCAGAAATGGCATAGCAGAAATGAATTAAACAGCAGAAATGGCACAGCTAAATGAAAGAAATTCAGATTCAATCCAATGGCAAAAACAAAACAGATCAATACAAGTTCAAGAGCACTTATCTAATGTTCAGATAGGATGAAGAAACACTAAGGCATACTTGACACGAATTCAGAAAAAACCAAACTGAAACTTACTGAATTTACTGATACGCAGGAGGTAGAAAAACAGGGAAAAACTGATACGACTGATACAACTGATACGCAAGAATTAGAATAGGAAATCAACTGGAATTTAACCCAAATGTTCACTTAACAAGTTCCTAAACTCTTAACTTGAAGAATTAAAGCTAGATTACAGCTAGAACAATGTAATAAATGAAATTAACCAATCTGAAACGAAGACAGAAACCAAGCACGGCAGAATTCGAAAATTACAGCTAGAAACAATAAGAATTAACCAAGTAAACTAATCCTCAATCACTCCCTTAGCTCAAATGCTCCTTGTTCGTCATGCAAGAGTGAGCCTCGAACCCGCAAGCTCAGCAAATCATCAAGAAATTGTCTCTGCGATTCAAATCCAACTCAGCTTGCTCAAATCTGAATTTCCCATTCGGCATCCTTCAATTCAGCTGTGTCCGCGATTGATGATGAGTTGGGGATGATCCAAGCAATCTAGGGAACCCCTCCAGAAGCTCGGGTGGATAGAAATGGAGCACAACCGATCCAAAGGTAGCAATTGAACAAAACTGCGGAAACCTCTCAACAGCTCTGTTTTTGGGCAAATCTGAGCTAGAACCTCACCGATGAAACCTTCCAAATGACCTAACACATGATCTAAGAAAGGAATTGAGGGGTCGCGCCCCTTGGATTGAAGAAAACTAGCTAAAACAGTGAAGAACACGAAGAAGGAAATGTTGCGGCCAGGAAACGCGACGAAGGCTGAAGCAGCTGGGAAATTTGATTAAATACTTAAGCATGGACGGCTGTGATTGATTTGAGGGAATCCAACGGCTGATCTTGCTCTGATTGGAGCCAAACTTTGATGATGATGATCTGGGGTCAGGATCTGCCTCGTGGTAGCTCGGATCCTCCAGATGTGCAACGGATGGTCCAGATCACCCTAATCTTTGAATGGACGATCTAGAGCCCTCCTTGCTTGATCCAACGGTTGATTGAGCTCTGATTGGAATGAAACCTTCAGATCTTGATCATAGAGCTTAATCATCCCTAACCCTAGCTCGGATTGCTTCAGATCGTCCCGGATGGCTCAGATCTAGCCGCTTTTGAATCGGACGGCCCGGATTAATTGTAAGCTTGATAATTCGATCCGGTTCCACTTCCGACTCAAGTTTGACCCAATATGACCCAAGTCCATGAACCCTTCATGCCTACAAAAATATATCAAGAATTTAGTGGCCAAATAATCCAATTTAATGTAAATTTGCAATTAAGTCCAAAATAAAGGTAAGTTCTAAAACCTAGGGCAATTTCACAATTAAGCAATAAAAACATAGGTCAAACATGGATTTTAGCAACTCAAATAATCAACAAAATGGTATCTATCAACTCCCCCACACTTAACCTTGAGCGTCTCGCGAAACTACTAAATATGTATCCCCTAGATTTACTTAAGCATAATTAGAAACAAATGAAAAGAAATTACCTAGAGTTGTCAATTCTCATAAATCTAAGCTCTATGGATTAGTATCTTGTCCTTAAATCAACAACTTAGCCTTTTCATCCATCATGATTCATTGAGATGAATTTAAATCACTAGCCTTTCAAGGGAAATTTTTGGTGGCTCTCTCCTTAAGTTCTAAGTTGATGATGGAAGTGGAGCTCACTCAAACACATATGCTTCTTGCACTACCATAGACTTGCTTATTATTTAATCTCTACCATTAATCATGATTAGGATCAACATCTACAAAAACAAATGAAAACATGAAAAATGGCAAGAAATGGAGCAAAAATCAAGAAAATGGAAAATTTGATGGAGTGGGAGACTTGGTTGCTCAAAAATGTTTCCAATGTGCTTTGCCCCATCTTAACAGTCCTCTAGCGAAATCAAAAGTGTGATGGAGTGAAACTTGAATAAATTCCTTTGATTTGGATGAAAAACCTTTCCTTGACTTCCTTGTGCCAAGTTTTGCCTATTGCGTGCCAACTCGTTTTTGCTTCTCTTTTCTCATTCTTCTTTTTCTTCCTTCTTTCTTTCTAGTAAATTCTAAGCGTAGTGATGCAAGGCTTGGATTTGGATGAGAAAAATTCCACTGAATTCAATGGTACTAACATTCCCTTTTGTGTGCCAACTTTGTTTCTCTCTTTTCTTTTCCATTGTTTTCTATTTTTTTTTCTGGACAGTCATGTTGTGTCACAATGGAATCAAACTTCATTAAGAGTCATTTCAGATCAGTCTGATTTCTCAAAACAATTTGCATCAATAGTATTAAAGAGCTTAAATACCTCACTTGAAAGTTTACTTAACTGAATTCTTTTTCTTACTGTTTTTTTTAATATCTAAATTTGTTTCGGCTCTTTCCTCAGTCCTATTTGTAGGCTTTTGACTTCCTCCACCTTTTCCAGATTCAATGCTCCAAGATATCTACAATTACAGAAGTTATATCACTTAGCAGTGGAGAATTCCTGCTCAGCAAGTTGAGACCAAGCCCCTTCACTGTTTTTATTTCTGTCTTGATCTACAAGTCCTAGCAGCCACATCTTCTTTCAGTTCTGATCAGCAGTGGATGTTCTCATCACCTTTGATGCATTTCCACACTTTATGCCTTGATTCATAGCCTCGGAAAATCTAATTTCAGCTTCAACTTGGCACAAACTTCTTTTCTCTGTTTTTGGCACAAATTTTCTGCCCTGATCAGATTTGGTCAGCTTCATCAGCCGAATTCAATTCATATTAGTTGCCATTCAGTCCAAGTTCTAATCCAAGTCAATTTCCTATCCAAGTTAGCAGAATTTTTTTTTTCTTCACCTTGGCACAAGAATTTCTTTCTTTTTGCATTTTCGTGCCATTGTTTCTCATTGCAGAAAATTTTTTCCTTGTCACACCATGCCACTTGGATCTTCAAAATATGTTAAGGAATCTAGATCTCCAATTGCTTCCATCCTCTTGTTCATTTTTAGAATTCAAATTCAACTCACTTGGCACCTTTTGGCTTCAACTTGGCAAAATTTTTTTCTTTTTGACATGAAATACATCTTTGCTCCAAAATAATTCCCAAAACTTTAGTCACTCCCCCATACTTAAATCTTTGTCCGTCTCGGGCAAAGTAGCATTAGAAACATTTCAAACAACAAGTCCAAAGAAAAGTGAGGGTAAGAGTAAGAAATAAGTAAAGAAAAATGGAATTAACATGATTTTTGTTAAAATTGATATGGAAAGGTAAACAAAGTGATTAGCCTCTATAGATGTGATCCAATCATTGAAAGATGATTTTGAAAGAACCTAAGCAAGTTCTAGAGTACAATAACATAAGTGTGTCACAAAAAATAAGGCTAATTCTCACTAGGCAAAAATAACTCATCTCAAGTCCTCAATTAAGAATTTAAAGCAAAGTCGTACTCAAGCATCCAAGATTTCATCCATGAGCTCAAACCCTAAGTTTTAACAACCAAATTTAATTTATTTTCAAAAGACTCTAAAATGCTATAGAAATAACCTAGAGGGATACTTTTATTCCTAGTCATGAAAGAAACATGGTATCTACAATGACTCCTAGTCATTTTACTCTACTTAAGCATTTATTAACAAGGACTCAATTTAAAAGTGAAGAATGCAATAAAAGAAAATACAAGAAAGAATAATCTCCCCTTTATTCTGGTGGACGGAGCCTATCAAGCAGTAGCCTCCATCGTGGTAGTGGAGGGGTCTGGGTAGCTGAGAGAATTTGGACTCCCCGACACTTAAACTTAGCAGAAACATGCTCAGGTGGCCGCAGACGATTTAGGTTCAGAATCCATTGAAGGAATGGAGGGCTATGGATTAAAGTAAGATCTTCTCCTCCTTCTTGATGCCTTTCAGAAGTCCTTCCAGGAGGTTGGAGTCTGTTCAGTTGGAGCACCCACTCCTGAAGTCTTCTGGACCCTGCAAAACAATGTAATACCTCTCTCAAGCGTGCAGGGTCAGAAAGAAATAAAATAATATCAGTCTCTGCATGAAATGTATCCAAAACTGCATCATGTCCAATTAAATCAAATTCTGGTACCTCAATGAAATTTTCAAAATCATTTCCTATAAAATTTGCATCCAGATACTCATCACAAATAAAGAAATCAATTTCTGGCACATCAATAGAAATTTCACAATTATTTTCCATCTAGGGTGTATCAAGCAATATATCACAGCCAATCAAATCAATCTCAGATATCTCCATAAGTTTTTCACATTCAACCTCAGCATAAGATATAGCAAGAGATTCATCAAAATAAATAACATCAATTTCAGGCACTTCTAAAATTTTCACTATCCATATCCACAAAAGATGTATCAAGAGATTCATCATAACAAACAACATCAATTATAGGTGCCTCTAAAATTATTTCACAATCCATATTTATAAGAGATGTATCAAGTAATGCAGTACGACCAATTAAATCAATTTTTGGTACCTCTATTGGATTTGCACAAGCAATTTCTACACAAGGTATATCAATAAATTCATCAGAATCAATAAAGTCAGCACTAGGTACCTCGCTGTATTTTTCTGAACAAAGAGGAGAAATACTTACCTGAGCGTGCTGGAGAATACCTGGAGGTTCTACAAGAGTAGATGTATCCATAGCCTCCTCCTGGTCAAGTACATGCTCCTCTTCAGCCTCAAGCTCTGGTGGACACTCAACTAAAACAGGTGATCCTTGGGTGCTTGCTTCCACCATGCAAGTCCCTACACTTTCTGGTTCATCCTTTGAGTCTTCTAATGTACCAGTCAATTGTGGTGGTCCCTGGGGCTTAGTGCAATCCCCTACACCTATGGAATCATCTCCTATGCATGCTTCTCCTGTAATATCTGCAACAACAACATTAGAAAAATTAGGACCATCAATAATACTATCATCACAAAATAACAGATGAGAATGGTCCTGTGGAGCTGAAAAATTTGGCAATGGATTTTGAATAGGAATCTCCGGAGGGATGCATGTTGTAGGTGCCCTATATTTGATGATTACTTCTTCTTCTACTACTAATTTTGCAAGATCACTTGAAGAAGGACTTGGCCATGCACTAGGGTCACCTTGAACTGATATGAACTCAACTCCGTAGCCCTCAGAATTAAAAGGAACTTGAGAAGATAATTGTTCTGATCTTTGGGCTTTTATTTGATTCCATTTATCTACCAATTTTGCAAGGCTTTGTAGTTGTTGAAATTTTGCTGTTGTTGTTATTGTTGTTGTTGTTGAACTTGTTGAACTTGTTCTTGAAAACTTTGCTGTTGTTGTAGGATTTGTTGACACATCTCCATCATCCTTTGTTGTTGAGCCTCATCCCAGTCAGGATCATCAAAGCCTCTTTGATTAAGGTGAAACCCCTGTTGGTCTTGAAATGGAACATAAGGCTGCTGAAGTCCAGGAGGAGGCTGTGCATACTGAAATGGAGACTGTAGGGGCTGATCAAATGGTTGCACAGGCTGATTGAACTGCTGAAAATTTGATTCATAAGTTGGCGGAGATTGTTGAAAATTGTAGCCCTGGAATTCTTGGATCTGAGGTTGAATTTGTGATGGTGAAAACTGAAGTTGAGTGGGCTGGAAATTCTGGTTTTGTTGCTGAAAATTTGGCTCGTATGGCTGTGAATATTGAAGAGGTTGTTGAAAATTCTGATTATTTAAACACCCTTGCTGAATTCCTTGAAAAAGTGATTGATCTTGTTGATAAGGTGGCTGAAAGTTGGGAAGAATTTGCTGAAACTGGGGCTGAAATTCTTGCTGAAAATTTGGTTGATTGGGCTGAAAATTTTGGAAAGGCTGCTCATTCTGAAAATTCTGGAAATTTGGTAAACTTGGCTGAAAATCCGGCTGAAATCGTTGAAATTGCTGTGGTTGCTCGAATTGTTGTAATGGTGGCTGAAAAAACTAATTTGTTTGCTAAAAATTCGAATTAGGCTGCTGAAAGTCTTGACTTGGTAGCTGAAAATTTGAATAGTATTGCTGAAACATTTTTATCTTGCAGCCCTGTCACAAAACAAACAAAAAAAAATGGCAGTACCCGTATACAAAAGATAAAGCAAAATAAAATAGAATCCAATGATATGTCTAAAAGCATACAAGCAAAAATCAAACAAATCAACTAGTTGCTTCCCCGGCAACGGCGCCAAAAATTTGACGGACCCAAATATACTGTCACGAATGTGGGCCTCAAATTTAAATGTGAATGAATAACTGGAAACCCTTTTTGCAATCAAGAATATGAAAACGTAGTAAAGGGGCCACAGGTCGTATTTTTCTCGGGGACTAGTTGATGTTGTGTGATTCGCGCTTGTGTTTAGGTGTCGTTTGTGAATTTGGGTTTCGAATGTGATTTGGGTTTTGGATTGTAATCAAGAATGAAATCACAATAAAAGGGATAATAACTTAACCATGAAACTTAACCCAAGTACTTCAGCCAATTAACTCAAACAAATTGGAGCTTAGATGCAACTTATCCTAAATTGGAGAACAAATCTGCTATGAAATTAAACCAAATTTCTGTTGATACCAATGCAGAGATTATCTTCAAGAATATCCACTTAAAACCAACCTAATGCAAAACACTCCATAAACAAATTAGAACTAACTTAGTGCCAAATTTTACTTGATACCAAGAGCTGAAATGCAAGTTGAAAATTGCTGAAAAAGGGATTTACAGTTCAGAAATTGATTGGATTCGATGGAAGCTAATTCAAGCACAAAAGTACACTACAAGGAGTGTTTAATCCCTATACAAATCAGTGCGGAGGTTGAGCTTGATACACTTGCAGAAATGGAAATTAACTTGCTGCGCAAGGAAGGAAATTGATGTGCCGAAACTAGAAATGAATGCTTAAACTGGAACCATTACAATTCCTGCTGAAACTAACCAACTTAGCTTGGAAAAGGATAGTACCAGTGAAGTAAAATCCAAGTCTGATCAGTCAAGAAACTCATTTCAGAAACAGTTGGGCAGAAACAAATCTGGATGCAGAAATTTAATGCAGAAACAAAATCTGAAGGCAGACACAGTTGCGCAGAAACAAATCAGAAAACTAAGTGTGGTTTGCAATGGCAGAAGTCCAAGTAAACACAACTGAATTCGTAAGAACTTACAAAAATCAGAAATGAGACTTGGCACGCAGAAATGGCATAGCAGAAATGAATTAAACAGCAGAAATGGCACAGCTAAATGAAAGAAATTCAGATTCAATCCAATGGCAAAAACAAAACAGATCAATACAAGTTCAAGAGCACTTATCTAATGTTCAGATAGGATGAAGAAACACTAAGGCATACTTGACACGAATTCAGAAAAAACCAAACTGAAACTTACTGAATTTACTGATACGCAGGAGGTAGAAAAACAGGGGAAAAACTGATACGACTGATACAACTGATACGCAAGAATAGAATAGGAAATCAACTGAATTTAACCCAATGTTCACTTAAACAAGTTCCTAAACTCTTAACTTGAAGAATTAAAGCTAGATTACAGCTAGAACAATGTAATAAATGAAATTAACCAATCTGAAACGAAGACAGAAACCAAGCACGGCAGAATTCGAAAATTACAGCTAGAAACAATAAGAATTAACCAAGTAAACTAATCCTCAATCACTCCCTAGCTCAAATGCTCTTGGTCGTCATGCAAGAGTGAGCCTCGAACCCGCAAGCTCAGCAAATCATCAAGAAATGTCTCTGCGATTCAAATCCAACTCAGCTGCTCAAATCTGAATTTCCCATCGCATCCTTTAATTCAGCTGGTCCGCGATTGATGATGAGTTGGGATGATCCAAGCAATCTAGGAACCCCTCCAGAAGCTCGGGTGGATGGAAATGGGCACAACGATCCAAGGCAGCATTGAACAAAACTGCGGAAACCTCTCAAGCAGCTCTGTTTTGGGCAAATCTGAGCTGAACCTCACCGATGAAACCTTCCAATGACCAAACATGATCTAAGAAAGGAATTGAGGGGTCGCGCCCCTTGGATTGAAGAAAACTAGCTAAAACAGTGAAGAACACGAAGAAAAATGTTGCGGCAGGAAACGCGACGAGGCGAAGAGCTGGGGAAATTTGATTAAATACTTAAGCATGGACAGCTGTGATTGATTGGAGGAATCCAATGGCTGATCTTGCTCTGATTTGAGCCAAATTTTTATGATGATGATCTGGGGTCAGGATCTGCCTCGTGGTAGCTCGGATCCTCCAGATGTGCAACGGATGGTCCAGATCAACCTAATCTTTGAATGGACGATCTAGAGCCCTCCTTGCTTGATCCAACGGTTGATTGAGCTCTGATTGGAATGAAACCTTCAGATCTTGATCATAGAGCTTAATCATCCCTAACCCTAGCTCGGATTGCTTCAGATCGTCCCGGATGGCTCAGATCTAGCCGCTTTTGAATCGGACGGCCCGGATTAATTGTAAGCTTGATAATTCGATCCGGTTCCACTTCCGACTCAAGTTTGACCCAATATGACCCAAGTCCATGAACCCTTCATGCCTACAAAAATATATCAAGAATTTAGTGGCCAAATAATCCAATTTAATGCAAATTTACAATTACGTCCAAAATAAAGGTAAGTTCTAAAACCTAGGGCAATTTCACAATTAAGCAATAAAAACATAGGTCAAACATGGATTTTAGCAACTCAAATAATCAACAAAATGGTATCTATCAGTTTACCACTCTCATCATTGTCTAATCTCGTGTTTGTAGCCATGGGAGTGGTTACCTCTTTCGAATCACTCATATTGAATTTTCGAAGCATTTCTTGTGTATACTTTGATTGGTGCACATGGATACCATCGCGAGTTTACTTGATTTCAAGTCCAAGGAAGAAAGTCAACTCTCCCACTAGACTCATTTCAAACTCACTCTCCATGTGTTCAATGAACTCATTTAAATAGCCCTTATTGTTTGAGCCACAAATTATGTCATCGACATATACTTGGGCTACAAATATATTGTCACCATCTCTTCGTAGAAATAGTGTAGGGTCTATTTGACCCCTAACGAAACCCTTTTCAATCAAGAATGTCGACAACCGCTCATACCAAGCTCGGGGTGCTTGTTTAAGGCCATAGAGTGCTTTTTTGAGCTTGAACACGTGGTTTGTGTTGATGCAGTCTGGCCCTGATTGTTGTTTTGGTGTTGATAACGATTTTAGTTTAGGAGGATGATTATGATAATTATGATTAAGTCCTGATCGAGGATTAGGCATGATATAGAAAATCCTAACCTGGGAGGTTAGGTGTGATGATTATGATGATTATGATTAAGTCCTGATCGAGGATTAGGCATGATATGGAAAATCCTAACCTGGGAGGTTAGGTGTGGAAAATCCTAGCTTGGAGGGCTAGGTGTTGGAAAAGTCCTAATTCGAAAGGGTTGGGTGAAAAGTCCTAGCTTGGAGGGCTA
>JAGFNQ010006897.1:219947-274211 GCA_024364735.1 Boesenbergia rotunda | reverse complement strand
ACAAAGAAGAAATGAAAAAAATCGGGGGGGGGGGGGCAAAGGAATATCAAAAAGTATAAAAAGGACAAATACCCCGCCTATCTGGCAAAAGCGTTTGGAGCCAGTTGGTGAAGAGGAATGTCAAAGTACGTAGCAATACTCATGAAGAAGGGGGGAATAGGGAAACGAAGCCCTAAGTCTACCTGTCCTAAGAAAAAAGTGAAGAAACCAAGGGGAGGTTCTACAGGTGATTTGTTGGGCTAGAGAGGGGGGTGTGAATAGCCAAGACAAGAGATTTTGGCTCTTTTTGATCTTTCTCTGCAGTTAGGGTTAGGCAGCGGAAACAAATACAGAAACCAAATAACTGCAGAACAGAAACAGAAACCAAACCAGTCGCTAACACCTCGATGTACAAGGTTCGGGGATAACTTGCCCCTACTCCTTGGCGTGCTCGTAAGGTGAGCGATCCCTTGATCGTCGGCAGATCAAGCCCCGGTGTCCCGGATAGAACAGAGTCTCCTTCTCGGTGGAGAAACCTCTCCACAAGCTTCTCAGAATGATACAAGGTTAAGCACAGGAGAATACGAGAGGGACTCACTCAAAGATGTACAGGAACACTCAAGAGTAAGCTCTAAGAGATCTCACAGCAACAAAAAACACAGCAACACACTTGCTTCTTTGTGTTCTATTCTGTTGTCTCTTATTTTCGATCTCTTCAGCCGCTTCCTCTTAAGTGCTTCCTCACTGCCAAGTCTCATCCGCATCACTGAGCCATATCACTGAGCCATGCTTGACCCACCAACTCCACTGAGCACCCAGTCCACTGAAGTCCTCTTCAGCTGAGCCTCCGTCAGTCGCCAGCCGCTCCAATCGCCCGTTGAGACTTTGACAAGGCCACACAACCACTCCAGAGAAGGCTCCTCCTTCCTTGAGTGCTTGACACCATCCCTGTTACCTGCATACACTCCAACATAGGCTCAGCAAGGCACATCACAGGTAATGGAACAGTGTATGGTCGCGTTCAGAAACTTCTGACAACGCGTTTGAATTAATGTTCAGATACTGATCGGTCACCAGACCGATCAGTGATGACCCTGATCGATCAGGTGATCTCCTGATCGATCCAGTGACTTTCTGATCGATCACCCTGATAGATCAGAGAAAGTTCCTGATCGGTCAAAGACCGATCAGGGGTTTCAGGCCCTTAGAGTCTCAAAGCACCTGATCGGTCAGTGACCGATCAGGGAACACCTTTGATCGGTCACACTGACCGATCATGGAGCAGCTGGACCGATCAGGATAGTCCCTGATCGGTCCAGGAGGGCCCTGATCGGTCCGTATGACCGATCAGGGTCTTCTCCCTCCTACTCACTGATCGTTCATCAGAACGATCAAACCTTCCAACAGAAAGGTTGGAAAACCTTCTGTTCTCTCCCTGATCGTTCACCAGAACGATCAGGCTCCCTGGATTTCCCTGGATCGATCACCTGATCGATCCTCCAAAAAGACTCCGTGCCAACCGATCTCCAGACCGATCAGGCTCCAATTCAACTCAACCCGGCTTCACTTACCGGGGTTTCAGTCACCCGGCTTCACTCACCGGGGTTTCAATCACCTGGCTTCACTCACCAGGACCTGGCTTCACTCACCAGGGTTTCAATCACCTAGCTTCACTCACTAGGACCTGGCTTCACTCACCAGGGTTTCAATCACCCGGCTTCACTCACCGGGACCCGGCTTCACTCACCCGGATTTTTCCACCTAGCTTCACTTGCTAGGACCTGGCTTCACTCACCAGGATTTTTCCACCTAGCTTCACTCGCTAGGACCTGGCTTCACTCACCAGGATTTTCTTCAATTCTTACTCAACCAAACTTAAATCGTTGTCAACACCAAAACAACAATCGGACCAGACTGCATCAACAAACTCCCCCTTTTTGTTGTTTGACAACCCGATTTAAGTTTAGGTATTCATTAATCAGAGTCAATTAAATTATCATAAGGGAATCAAAGTCCTCCCCCTACAATAACAAACCAATCAAAGTCCTCCCCCTACAATAACAAACCCTAAACTTAATCAACCATTCTCTCCCCCTTTGTCAAACACCGAAAAGGGTATGGTTATTAAGTTTAATCATAACTCCCCCTCAACCTAGGGTCTCTTCCCAAAATCCGAAATAATCAAGATAGAAGTTTTGCATATGAGAGGCATATACCATAAATGTATCATGGCAACAATGTATATGCATCATACGACAATAACAGTGGTTGAAAACATACACCGAACTATATCATGGTCACATATGTGTATGTTTCATATGTCAAGTAAAGAATGCATCTGTATCTGATATCGAATCATGGTTATTTGATACAGAAATATTTTTTAATCTGGGGAGCGATCAGATTTCAGAAAAATTTCTGAAACCATGATACGTTCCTAATCAGACTGCATTGACATTTTGCATTCCTCAACGGGGGCATAGACTCTATTAATATTCGTTATTTCAGAAATATTTTCGAAACACGACATTAAGGACAAGAGTCATGACTCAACAAACCCCTTTCTTCTGAATTTGAACATCCCAACATAGGTTTGTATCAAATTGATATTTAATCCTTGATGTTTCAGAAACATTCCTGAAAATCAAAAATCTTAGAAATTTCTACCCTTCTTTGACCAATTGAACATCATAATTGGACTGATCGGTCACCAGACCGATCAGGAGGATCCCTGATCGGTCACAATGACCGATCAGGGTGGGTCCTGATCGGTCGGTGGACCGATCAGGCTTGGTATTTAGGAGTTTCGCACAATTTTACTCAGGTTTCAGAAACCAGCAAAAGCAGAAACTTTCAGTAACTGTTTCTATCTCCTAATTCACTTAGATTTTCTCCCTAAATGAGCTTTGTTCATCATAATTCACTTAATCAAACAATTATCAAAATGTGATACTTAAAATCAGATTTTCAAAATATGATCAGCATGTATCAATATATATATGATCAGATTTCATAATACAAATAACACTGTGATCAAACTTTCAAAAACATGCTTGTATCAAATTAGTACCAAAACATGTGTTCATCTTATTCTTAACCAAAATTGGCATGCATTCATGATGTATAACATATACAAGAAAACATAAATTGCAACAAGAAACCTAACTATCCAAGACAACCCATGGCGAGAGTAAGTTATGTGTCAACCTAAGCCATTCATATGAATTTGATGAAATGGTAAGCTCATTCCTAACTAGGAATGGCTATATGTTTTGGAGGACCAAATATCAACCACTCATGTTGATACATGCTCCCCCTTAACCCATGCTTATACAATTCTAAAGATGGAGGTTTTAGGTACCCAAATTTTGGGACCTAAAGCATCTACAACAACTGACTTTGGCACCCAAGCCTTAGTCATTTTCTTTTGAACTTTTTGACCCTTAGAAGTATGATTTGGTCTAACACGAGTCCTAGACATTAGTGACATGAAACTTGATTCTTTAGGTTGGTAACCCAAACCAACCTTGTTATAAACTGCTTTTTGGGAATTTAGAATCATATCTAAGGTTTTAGAGCTAGTTGAAAATTTCTGAAGAATATTCTTGAGGTTTTCAATTTCGCTCCTAAGAGTCTTGTTCTCATCCTTGAGGAACTCATCATGAAAGTCATTACTTACCTCATCCTTAGAGGTTCTCAACTGTTCTACCTCCAATTTTAATGATTTGACTTTCTTTTTAGATTTCTTTAACAAATCCGTTAAACATGCTATGGTCCTATAACATTTATCTAATTCTGGAGAGATTACCTCTTCATCATCCGAAGATGATGAAGGCGCGGTTGAGGAGCTTGATTCGCTATCACTCTCCTTGTTTGGCTCATCTAGTGCCACTAAAGCCACATGGCAGTACTCCACCTTTTCTTTCTTCTGCTCCTTCTTCTTCTCCTTCTTTTGTCTTCTGTTCCCTGCCACAAAAGCCAACCCTTTCTCTTTTGGGCTTTGGTTAGCGATCTCGTGTAATTCCATCTCACAGAATAAATCTTCTAATTTAATAATGGAAAGATCCTTGGATACCTTGTAAGCATCCACCATGGATGCCCACAAGGCACTTCTAGGAAAAGCTTTAAGAATATACCTTACGAGGTCGCGATTGTCTACCCTTTCACTGATGGAATGGAGGCCGTTGAGTATCTCCTTGAACCTTCCATGAAGCTCACTTACCTTCTCATTTTCTCCCATGGAAAGGTTTTGAAGTTGGCTAAGAAGGAGATCCTTCTTAGCTGTTCGGGTGTCTTGAGTTCCTTCATGAAGTTCTCTGAGTTTGTCCCAGAGATCCTTAGCACTTGTGAAGGGGCCAACTTTTATCAGTTGGTCCTTGGTCATACCGCATTGTAAGGTGACCACAGCCTTTGCATCAGCTTCTCCCTTTCTGACTTGCTCAGTAGACCAGCTCGAGAACTCGAGCTCTTTTCCTTCTGCATCCTTTGGTGGGGAGAAACCCTCCTTGACAGCAAACCACATTTGAATGCTTGTCTTCAGGTAATATTCCATTCGCGATCTCCAGTACTGGAAATCTGAGCCATCGAAGTAGGGAGGTCTGTTGGTGCTGAAACCCTCTCTGAAAGCCATCAGGTTTAGCTCTCGGATGTTAAGCCGTGAACAGAGCTCCCGGCTCTGATACCACTTGTTGGGCTAGAGAGGGGGGTGTGAATAGCCAAGACAAGAGATTTTGGCTCTTTTTGATCTTTCTCTGCAGTTAGGGTTAGGCAGCGGAAACAAATACAGAAACCAAATAACTGCAGAACAGAAACAGAAACCAAACCAGTCGCTAACACCTCGATGTACAAGGTTCGGGGATAACTTGCCCCTACTCCTTGGCGTGCTCGTAAGGTGAGCGATCCCTTGATCGTCGGCAGATCAAGCCCCGGTGTCCCGGATAGAACAGAGTCTCCTTCTCGGTGGAGAAACCTCTCCACAAGCTTCTCAGAATGATACAAGGTTAAGCACAGGAGAATACGAGAGGGACTCACTCAAAGATGTACAGGAACACTCAAGAGTAAGCTCTAAGAGATCTCACAGCAACAAAAAACACAGCAACACACTTGCTTCTTTGTGTTCTATTCTGTTGTCTCTTATTTTCGATCTCTTCAGCCGCTTCCTCTTAAGTGCTTCCTCACTGCCAAGTCTCATCCGCATCACTGAGCCATATCACTGAGCCATGCTTGACCCACCAACTCCACTGAGCACCCAGTCCACTGAAGTCCTCTTCAGCTGAGCCTCCGTCAGTCGCCAGCCGCTCCAATCGCCCGTTGAGACTTTGACAAGGCCACACAACCACTCCAGAGAAGGCTCCTCCTTCCTTGAGTGCTTGACACCATCCCTGTTACCTGCATACACTCCAACATAGGCTCAGCAAGGCACATCACAGGTAATGGAACAGTGTATGGTCGCGTTCAGAAACTTCTGACAACGCGTTTGAATTAATGTTCAGATACTGATCGGTCACCAGACCGATCAGTGATGACCCTGATCGATCAGGTGATCTCCTGATCGATCCAGTGACTTTCTGATCGATCACCCTGATAGATCAGAGAAAGTTCCTGATCGGTCAAAGACCGATCAGGGGTTTCAGGCCCTTAGAGTCTCAAAGCACCTGATCGGTCAGTGACCGATCAGGGAACACCTTTGATCGGTCACACTGACCGATCATGGAGCAGCTGGACCGATCAGGATAGTCCCTGATCGGTCCAGGAGGGCCCTGATCGGTCCGTATGACCGATCAGGGTCTTCTCCCTCCTACTCACTGATCGTTCATCAGAACGATCAAACCTTCCAACAGAAAGGTTGGAAAACCTTCTGTTCTCTCCCTGATCGTTCACCAGAACGATCAGGCTCCCTGGATTTCCCTGGATCGATCACCTGATCGATCCTCCAAAAAGACTCCGTGCCAACCGATCTCCAGACCGATCAGGCTCCAATTCAACTCAACCCGGCTTCACTTACCGGGGTTTCAGTCACCCGGCTTCACTCACCGGGGTTTCAATCACCTGGCTTCACTCACCAGGACCTGGCTTCACTCACCAGGGTTTCAATCACCTAGCTTCACTCACTAGGACCTGGCTTCACTCACCAGGGTTTCAATCACCCGGCTTCACTCACCGGGACCCGGCTTCACTCACCCGGATTTTTCCACCTAGCTTCACTTGCTAGGACCTGGCTTCACTCACCAGGATTTTTCCACCTAGCTTCACTCGCTAGGACCTGGCTTCACTCACCAGGATTTTCTTCAATTCTTACTCAACCAAACTTAAATCGTTGTCAACACCAAAACAACAATCGGACCAGACTGCATCAACATGATTGACCTAATACAGGGACTTCCACCTCCCAGTCTGCCGGGATACCATACTTCTCGCTGGCGGCTTGGAGGGTCTCTAACCTAACCCTAGAGGAGATGGTCTCATACCACTCTGGCTGATAAGTCTGTTCCCCTAAGTGATCTTCGCCCCCGCTTTGGGTCTTCTTCTTCTTCCCTACTAGACCCATGATGGTGAATAAAGGGAGAGGATGGCAGGAGAAAACTTACACTGGGAAGGGATGCAGCGGCAAGATGATCAGAGGGTGAATAAGGACGTTGACAGCAGGTAAGGCAAAAAGGAGGAAGGTGATGGATCGTCTTGGCGTGCTAGAGGGGGGGGTGAATAGCACTTTTTCGGTCGTTTCTCTACAAAGTCGTTAGCGTAGCGGAAACAATAATATGCAAATGAAATATGAACAATGCTAACAACCAAATGTTTACTTGGTATCCACCCAGATGGATGACTAATCCAAGGATCTGCGCCGTACACCACTTCCACTATCAAAAATCTCCTTCAGGTGGAGAAACCTTTACAGTGGTGATCTTCCTCTTTACAGAATGTAGTAGAATAAGAGAGAGGAAGTAGAAAATACTTTTCAGACGAGCAGCACTTCGTTGTCGTACGAAACCGTACTGTTCACGTGCAAAAAGGTGCTCCTTTTATAGGTGAACAGGACAAACTCGCAGTCTGTCCAGCCCCGCACCAGTCGACTGCGCTTGGGGCAGTCGACTGGTCTAGCATTAATTGCTAGCCAACGGCTAGTTTTCGGGGTATACCAGTCGACTGCCCCATGGGCAGTCGACTGGTCCGAGGCCGAAAACTCTCTGTGAGTTTTGGCAGTCGACTGGCCCACTGGCCTGCCCTGCCTCTCAGCTTAGTCCCATCCATTCCGAACCTTCTCCTTCACGTGTGCCTTCAGGTCTGCTCCCTTGGCTTGCCTCTTGAAGTCCTCTTCCTCTGGCTATCGTCCCTCGGATGCGCACGCAAGCCTTCCCTTGGCATGCCTCCATGCCACCCTTCACGTGTGCCCTTGAAGTTCACTTCCCGGCTTGCCCTTGGAGCTCTCCTCCCTCGGCTCTCGTCCCTCGGATATGTCTACCATGTGTGATTCTCCAAGTCCTGCAAACTCAATCACACACATCAAATACAACATAACACTCTAACCTTAAACATATTCACACACACACATCAAAATCATGATCTTCCAATCATTTAAGGGCCGATTGCCTCAACAGAAGGGCGTTGTTGCATCCGTTTTATAAAGGGAAGCCTCCCTCACGTGAGCAATGGGAACGCGGCACGTCGACGACGTTGATTACACAGCTCGAGGTGCTACCCCTCTGTTCGGTCGTCGCTTCATATGGCTTTGCGTCGCTTAGCAGCGGGATATCTCCGTGTAGAGAATAGCGGAGTACGTGGCGAGGCTACATTCACTGGGCCACCTTATTGCCATTAAAAAATCCCAGGCACTTTTAATGGGTCATAGACAGCTATCATTGCGCTGCCTTGAAACTCAAAAGGATTTTGGACTATGTCAAGAAATCGCCTGGGATCCAGGGATGAATGTTTTGATTCCTCGGACCCGACGAGCCGCCAATGAAGTGGTAATGGATATATGGACCCACCGCAGCATAGCTTCTTCGTTACACCACTAGTCTAATCAGTCAGCCACACTTCCTTCGATTAGACTTAAAGGGAGGGATTTGTGATGGGGTTGAGCACCCCGTGGTTGACACATGGACTGAAGAAGTTATATGGAAAGATCCACCGAGTCTGAACGACTCTCTCTCTCTCTCTAACTCCCGAAACCCCCTCGGGAAGGTAGACTCCCGAGACCACCACGGGCAGACCTACTCTTGAGATCACCCCAGGAAGATATATGCCCAAGATCACCTCAGGAGGATAGGTCCCCGAGATCACCTCGGGAAGACAGACGCCCGGGACCCTCCCGGGCAAAAGGACCCCGAGATCACCTCGGGGTAGCGGAGCCCAAGGATCATCCTATCTGATGGTCCAACTTCAAGTAACCGTCCCCTTTTGTGGATCTACGGATGATTACCACCAATAATTATGGGATAATCATGACCCATAATATGCGGTCATTAAAGTCTTAATTATCGCAACAACCTGAATTTAATTGCTGCAAGGACTGTTACAAGGATTATTAGTAACTGACAATTGAGGGGACGTAGAGAAGAACATGGGAACATGTTTGATCGCCGCCTCAGGTATAAAAGGTACTCCAACCCCCCACGTAAGGGGGTTACGCTCATCTTACTTGTACTTTTCCTTAGTTCCTTTTCTTCAGAGACTCGAGTGCTGACATGAGCATCGGAGTGGGCTTTGCAGGAAAACCTCCGGCGCGTTGCCATTAACGCTCATGTTAATCTCACAGGGTGAGAGCTCCTTCCCTTTCGTCATCATCCTCGTGGGATGGACTCTGGTGACTGGTCATCTGCATCGATTCCTTTTGGAACAGACGGAATGAACACATATATGATGAAATGTTCGTGTGTAATGATCGTATATGTGATGAAAAGTACAGAAATACTTCATGCCTCTGGTGGTGGAGTTTGAAAACCAATTCTAAAATATAAGAGCAATAGAAATAGTAGTAATACTTTACATGAAATGATGTTAAAAGTATTATGTAAGAACAGTTTTGTAACTGTTCTTAGAGGTTAGAGCAAAAGAAACGGTTAGTAGTGACGTTTGACACAGAATTGCTACTAAAAGTACCTAATATCAACAGTTTTAAGATTGCTTTTAATAGTTGAATCATTTAAAAAGAGCAGTTTATAACAATGGTTTATTCAAATCGATACTCAAGCAATTCAATAAGAGCGATTGAAAAAGTAAGACAATATAAACAATTTAGTTCAAACCATTTCTGTTGTTTGATTTTCAAGAGCGATGTTAAAATCACTCCTAATAAACCACTCCTATATGGATGTTTTTTTAGTGATTGAAAGTCCAACATAGAGTTGTGAGGTATGAAATATCGGTAAATCAAGGTTGACCGGATGTTTGACAACAATGTGTAGGGTCATTGCACATGAGAGGGGGTGAATCATGTGTATTTAAAAACTTGTCTTTTCTGGATTTTTGAAATCGAGTGCGCAACGAAAAATAAAATGAAGAAAATATAAATCGACACTGTTTGGTTTTATTTGGTTCGGAACCTTCGATGACTTCTACTCCAAGACCCAGGTTCACTGGAGCTATTGATGGACAATCCACTAATCTCTCTACCGGAAAACTCCCAGTAGAGTAGTCGAGTACAAATTGATAGGAAGTGTAACAACCCTACACTTCCTATAAACAGTAATAAAATGCAATTACTTAAACGTTACCAACACTTAGAAGAATCTTGGTCGGGCTCGAGTGTTGGAGTTGGTCTTCTAGCAGCGGTCGGTCATAGACGAGTCATAGCAGGTCCACATCACGAAGACAAGGAAACAAATTGATTACTTGAGCTCAAGTAGTAGTCATTAGAAGATGTATACGAAGAGCTGAAATCAAGCTACTTAGAAATAGCATTGGCATCTCAGTTCCCAACTGAGGTGCCTTTGTTTCAAAATTTAATTCGATGCAAACTTTTTGTAACGACCCGGCCCGTCGACCCGACCCCTCGGCCCCTTGGGCGATCAAATTCCATTTTTGGCGGCCCAACAACCTGGCCCCTTTGGTCGTCGACCGTCGGCCGTGCTGTTACTCACGAGGACTTTCCACCCCTGGCTAGTGGATTTTTGCCTTCCTCAGGATTCAAACTCTAGACCTCCAGGCTAAGTACAAGAGTTTATGAATCTGATAGCCTAAACCCCAAACCCTAAACCCTAAACTCTAGTACTTAGCCTGGAGGTCTAGAGTTCGAATCCTGAGGAAGGCAAAAATCCACTGGCCAGGGGTGGGAAGTCCTCGTGAGTAACGACATGGCCGACGGTCGACGACCAAAGGAGCCAGGTTGTTGGGTCACCAAAAATGAAATTTGGCCGCCCAAGGGGCCGAGGGGTCGGGTCGACGGGTTGGGTCATTACAATAAAAAGGCGCCTTTTTATTGTAACGACCCGGCCTGTCGACCCGACCCCTCGACCCCTTGGGCGGCCAAATTCCATTTTTGGCGGCCCAACAACCTGGCTCCTTTGGTCGTCGATCGTCGACCGTCGTTACTCACAAGAACTTCCCACCCCTGGCCAGTGGATTTTTGTCTTTCCCAGGATTCGAACTCTAGACCTCCAAGCTAAGTACTAGAGTTTATGAATCCTGGTAGCCAAGTGAGCCGCACATGGCTATCAGATTCAAGGAACTTTAGTACTTGTCCCGGAGGTCTAAGGTTCAAATCTGGGGAAGGCAAAAACCCACTGCCGAGGGTGGGAAGGTCCGTAGGGCACGACCTACAGAGCCGCCTGATGGAGCTAGAGGGGTCGTGCCGCTACATAAAAGACGCCTTTTTATTGTAACGACCCGGTCCGTCGACCCGACCCTCGGCTCCTTGGGTGGCCAAATTCCATTTTTGGCGGCCCAACAACTTGACCCCTTTGGTCGTCGACCGTCGACCGTGTCATTACTCATAAGTACTTCCCACCCCTGGCCAGTGTATTTTTGCCTTCCCCAGGATTCGAACTCTAGACCTCCAGGCTAAGTACTAGAGTTTATGAATCCTGGTAGCGCTCACTTGGCTACCAGGATTCATAAACTCTAGTACTTAGCCTGGAGGTCTAGAGTTCGAATCCTGGGGAAGGCAAAAATCCACTGGCCAGGGGTGGGAAGTACTTGTGAGTAATGACACGGTCGACGGTCACGACCAAAGGGGCCAGGTTGTTGGACCGCCAAAAATGGATTTTGGCGACCCAAGGGGCCGAGGGGTCGGGTCGACGGGTCGGGTCGTTACACTTCTCGTAGCTTATCTTCACGAGGGCACCTTCAATCCAACTTAAGGCACCTCAGTTTCCAACCGAGGTGCCTCGGATCCAACCTGAGGCGCCATAGATCACCGAATTCTTATCTCTAGCGACAGTTGCGCAAAGGCACCCTTGGCCATTGAGGGAGCCTCAAGTCCCACCTGAGGTGTCTTGAGCATTGTTCATTCGAGGTTGATTTTTACAGTTTCACCGATGCAAAGTTTGTTAGTCCAGAAACAAAATATAACTTATAAAATAAAGTTAGTACAAGTATAAATAGGTTAAAACAAAATTGAGTATTAATTAGATTCTGTCTTCCCAATACCAAGATATAGTCAAGGCCTCAACTCAAAGATCCGAAATGGTTCTAAGACACTTCAAAGGTACTTTGTTAAATCAATATAGTTTGAAAACAATAATTTTCATAGATAAGTTTTCAAAGATTTTTTCAAAAATAAACATGATATTTCAAACTTGAGCATCTGAAAAAAAACAAAATATATATATATATATATATATATATATATTCAAAAATTGTTCAGATATTGAAAAATAATAAGTTTGAATCACTTTAAACATTTTAAAAATTGAACTTTTAATATTCCTTAACCTTAGAAAATATTTTTCGAAGAACGTTTAGAAATATTATAAAGATAGATTTTAATCTTTCAATTGGAATTTCTCCTTAACCTTTTTTGTTTTTGTTAACTACAAGGTAAACTTCCTATTGTGTCATAAGGATCGATCCAACCTAAAAAATTAAAATAATATTTTAAAGGAATTTTCAAAAATATTTAAATAATTTTGAAAAAGATCTTTTCAAAAATAATTTTAAAATCAGAAGCAATTTTTTAAAAAAAAATTGCAAGAGATTTTCAAGGATTTTCAAATAATAGAAAAGGCAAGAAGCAATTGAATTCTTTCAAAAATTGATTCTTCCTTAATTTACCATAATCGTCTAAAAATATCCTTAAAAATATTTAATCTTTAGTTACTACCTATCTTAAAGATAGTAGTGTTCACTTAGTTAGTGAAGTTAAGTAATGATATCCAATTTAGTTTTCAAAGAAGTACTGCTTAATTTGATCATTGTAAATTTGTATTTAACATCTAAACTTATTTAGATACATTGAGATAATCATCTGAAGTCTAAGCACTACCCTATGCATCTCATACCATTCTATGTTTTTACAAACATAAACAATATAAGCCTAATATGCTTTGTGAAATGCGGCTGCCTAGAATTATAGGTTTATGCTTTCTAGGGAGAAAATCTAGTCTAAGTCCATAAAAACAAAATTTTGAAAATAGAAGTAAAATAAGATAAGAGTTTTGAAAAAAAAAAACTATGTAGGCTTTGTAAGCAAGATTTTTGAAAAACTAGGTTAAAGCAAGTTTTGAAAACAAGATTTTTGAAAAAATTGAGTTAAATGAGAGAAATAAGCAATCAAATTAACCTACTCCTATTCTAGAATCTATACTCAATTTAAGGTATAGAGATGTCAAGTCATCAACTCAGCCAATCATAAGTTCAGACAATAGTAGAATATACCAAAAGATAAGTCAAACATTGCCTAGTCAAGTCAACACTACAATCAATCACAAGTCAAGTAAAAGTATGATCTAGAATCAATCACAAGTCAAGTAAAAGTATGATCTAGGGCTCATCAGTAGGAGGAGGTGGAGATGGGTGAATCAGCGAAAGAAACAGGTCCTCCATCCGATAAAATCCAGTTGTCATCTATGCCCGAAGACCGACAACTAACTCCTGCATCTCCTCACGTAGATCAGAAACCGGCTGCCTGATCTGGGATGATAACTCCTCTAGCCTAGTGAGTCGAGCCTCTATGGACTGTGTGAAGGCAGATCCAAAAAAGTTGAAAGTTATGTCCAGAATCTCCTCGTCGGCAAGCTCATCGGCTGGATCGTTGACTGGCTCATCACCTCCAGGATCAACCCCTATATGGACTAAGGATAACTACCTCTGGCTGAAGACATCATACTCACTCAAGGGAGTAAGTGAACTCCAATGGATGTCTATCGCTATGGTTGAGAATAATGTTGTCAAAATATGATAGTAGGGCATTAGTATCCACTTTTTTGTCACAATACTTGATGCATGAATGATGTTATAAAATAGATGCAGGGTGATGTCTATGTGCTGGCATAATGCATACAGGAAAAAGGAGTGAGAGGAACACATTGTGAGTACATCACGAGATATAAGAGGTAAGATGCAAGTGGTGAGTACTCTGGACAGGATATAGTCCTGTACTATAAGTGACAGTGATCTGAATCAATCACTATGGGTGTCCTCTCAGTTCTAAAAAAATGCATATGGATCATGTTTAGTGTGATATGTGAGTAGCGCTTACGAATTGCGACTCCCTACTGGGATAGCATATAAATCGACAGGTGAAGATCGTAATCCCAAGTAATCACATAAAACTGTGGAGGAAAAACTAATGTACTGAGGTATACCTAGGACTCACCACCGTAGCTATGTTTTTCTTTCATGATGATGATCGCCAGGAGTACCCGATAGTCTATCCCACTACGTCTTGTTGAGTCGACTTCGGATTTTTTTTTGTACATGACAGTACATTTGTTCTGCTTTCGCATCGTGATCTTGTACTGGTTTTTTTGTCTCGTTGATTCTCATCCATATTTATTTTAAGATAGATTAAGAGGTGCTAGCGTGAATAAATCGTCTTTTGCCACTTGTAATGATTTTTTCTATTTCATGATGTTCGGTGAAACAACTTCACTCGTTTATTTTGAAATAAAAAATAAAAATATATGTGTTAATGTTGATTAATTAATTGGTATTAATCTTTTAAGTTTTAAAAAAAGAAAATACTTGAAAATTTCTAATTTAATGTTTCTATGATTTTATAAAAGGGCCTTCACCCAAGAGATTCCCTCGATCCATTGGAGGCCCCATCTACACGAAACCCAGTTGACACCTCAATATGCCAATCACACTCACACATTGACACCTGCGTAATTATTATGATAATATTAATTGAACCATAAGTCCATAATAAATTATATATATTATTAATTTATGGAGTATGATTTTGATTTTATATATTTATACATTATAGTTAATTAAAAATGAAAAATATGATTATAATATATGACAATTCAAATCATAAAATATTATGAATATAGACGAATCCAAGAATTAGAATTGGGAGGACTTAACTTAATCAGGTGTGCTGACTTTGAGTGTAAAAGGAGTGGATTTTAATGGGCTTTGGTTTGATTATTTTATCAAACAATCTTAAACGATATAAAATTTGACTCGACTTGACTGATTTACGGTCCTATTCGTAGCCTTTGGATGAGGGTGCTCTATTATACTGCCTAACTTCTTCTCCTTTGAGTACTAAATTAAAAGGAGTTGTCTATCATTAGAATTATCATGTCTTTATTCCACACATATCAAACCCTAAAAGTATGCTTAAGTAAGGAACATGGGACTGCATTAAAGGAAGAGGAAGAGAATCGTCCCTCCAATTAAATTAAAGCATGCAGTCACTTAAAGTATCAAGAAATTAAAGGAATTGTCCCCATGTTCTTTTATTCTCCCTCCACCGCCCTTTTAATTCCTTGTGCAATTTCTTTATGGGACCAAATGCCCTTTGAAGGGCATCCAAGATCCTCTAAAGAGAAAGAGATCATAAGCATTGCCTTTATGAATAAGACATAACATTCTTTTCTAACTCCTGCATGCATTCTGAAGGAACACACATGCACGTATATAATGCTCAAGATTTTCTTACACAACCATAATAATAATTTTACATAGCGCAGACTTGGATCCTCAAAATGATTGTGAACAAAAATGTTCAGGTAATTATGCATCCATCATTAGTGTGAGATTAAGGAAAGTGAAACTCTTCTTAACTGATTATTTAACCTTTCTCCAAACAAATATATGTCACATTGTGCAAATTGAAGTGCATGGTAAACTTTGTTGGATATCTGGTTTTTAAAAAGATCAAATATGATTTTTGTAAGGGAAAATCGAGGTGTCATCAATCGATAAAGTCAGAATTGACTTCAAAAATAAAATCTACATTTCGCGTAGATAAATCTAGATTATTAATTTGCTCAAAATCGATTATGGATGAATGAGAAATTAATTGTTTAAAGGCAGCTTAAAATTTATATAAACTGAAGTAGATAGAGAATAGTCCCACATCTGAAGTTTCCAAAGGTGTTTACTTTCTTATATGTATTCCTGTGTAATGGATTTATAAAAGAAAAACACAGGTGGTCTCTTCTCACAGGCGAGCAGGTGCTCACACTTGCGAGCATGCCACGCACGCGATCTGTCCATTGGCGATGAGACTTGATCTGAAACGTCAGATCAAATATGGCGGCTGAGATCAAAGGGTTATCTGAAGGGTTACAACCCTCCAGATCGAATGATCCAGATCAATCTTAAATCAAAGGTCACACTCATTCACCAAAGGGTACTTCACCTCTTCCCTTGTATAAATAGAGTCACCTAAATGCTGGATTCATTCAATCAGTCAAAGTTCATAAGCATTCATCCAATCTTGTACATCCAGAGTCCAAAAAGCCTACGAAAAGGTTCATTAGTCTCGAAATTTATAGTGTTGCTATTTCGTGACATCGTCGTTGTATCTTGGGAAACCAATTGCTGATATCTGTGAGCACCTGTAACGGAGCAATATTGTTTTACTGAGATAGTGTCAAACACTAGCCTCGATGAGATATCATATCAGTTTGCATCCTCCTGACAGTAACCCCGAAACCGACTTAAACAATCGTAAAACAATATTGTGCAAACTGATATGGCATTGATGAACGATGTTCCGACCGCCATTCTGCATAGAGAGAAGCCGGAGAAATTCAAAGGAGCCGACTTCAAACGATGACAGCAGAAGATGTTGTTCTATCTGACAACGCTAAACCTCGTACAGTTTTTACATGAAGACCCTCTAGCCACTAAGGAAGGTGATTCCAACAACAAGGCTGCATACGATGCATGGTCGCATGGAGATTTCCTATGCCGCAATTACATTCTCAACGCATTGGACAACACGTTGTATAACGTGTATAGTCCGATGGAGATAGCAAAATCTCTATGGGAATTACTAGAAAAGAAATAAAAAATGAAAATTGTAGGATTGAAGAAATTCATCGTCGGTCAGTTTTTGGATTTCAATATGGTGGATTCCAAGAGCGTAACGTCTCAAGTCCAAGATATGCAACTGATACTGCATGATCTAGATGTCGAAGGCATGAAGTTGAACGAGTCATTCAAAGTAGCCACGATAATCGAGAAACTCCCTCCGTCATAAAAGAATTTCAAAAATTACCTAAAGCACAAGCAAAAGGAGATGAGACTCAAAGACCTGATCCTGAGGCTACGAATAGAGGAGGATAATCGAAAGTTATCCGACTCTAGAGGAACGAAGCGGGCTATCGACGAGATGTCCAACTTAGTTGAGCCGAACGCCAAGAAGCCAAAGAAATCCAAAAAGAAGGCTCAAGGCAAAAAATTCAAGGGCTCGTACTACAACTGCGGAAAGCTAGGACACATGTCCAAGGATTGTAGACGCCCGAAGAAACCAACCAAGAGTCAGAAGGATGGTGCGAACCATGTGCTGGTGCAGGAAGCACCATATCGAACCTTGTTTTGATATTGGCAAAGGATTCAAAGTTAAGTTTATTTGTGATATAATAAAGTTACTTGAGTGTGCAGAAAGAAGATCTAGCGAAGGGCTGCTAGGCACCTGGCGAAGGACTGCCAGGAAACAAAGTCCTAGCGAAGGACTGCTAGGCACCTAGCGAAGGATTGCTAGGCATCAGAACCCTAAGACCCAGCGAAGGGCTGCTGGGCACCTAGCGAAGGGCTGGTGGGAGTCGAATACCTAGCGAAGGACTGCTAGGCACCAGGCGAAGGACTGCCTGGAACCGAAGCCCTAGCGAAGGACTGCTAGGCACCAGGCGAAGGACGGCTTGGTCACGAAGACCTGGCGCAGGACTGCTAGGCACCAGGCGCAGGACTGCTTGGTACTGAAGACCTGGCGAAGGACAGCTAGGGACTTGGCGAAGGATTGCTGGGCAAAAGTCCAACCGGAGGAGCCGGTTGGCAATAGGTAAATTCTCCTGAGAGGAATAGGTGAGGACGCGTTCCCCGTCGAGGGAACAGTAGGCGTCGGTTCGACCTAGGGCTCCATTTTGGAGACCCAAAGTCAGAAACAAGACAGCTAAGGCTGTATAAACCTAATATTCTATTACTGTGTGTTGTTTTGGACTAACCTTGGATGCATGACCGAAAGAATGTGTCTCTGCAGCTCAGAACGCCCCAAAGGAGAGGGGCAAGCAGTTGGGCAGGGCGCCCCCAGTGTCCTGGGCGCCCCCAGTGTCCTGGGCGCCCCCAAGGTCAAGGCAAAACAAGTTAAGCAAGAAAACGCTTCGGAAGCTTATGCTCTCGGGCGCCCCCATGCTCCCGGGTGCCCCCGTGCTCCCGGGCGCCCCGGATGCTCCGGGCGCCCCGGGCTCAAGCCAACGAAGTGGATAGAGTCAAGCCAGCGAGAAGCCAGCGAACCGAGTCAACCCGGGCGCCCCCTGCGTCCCGGGCGCCCCCGGTCAAACCTCAGCCCGATCCTGGAGGGATAACGGCTGACCGAGAGTTTACCGGATCAGGTGACACGTGGAGGGCGCCCCCAACATCCTGGGCCCCCCAGGTTCACTATATAAAGGACTCGACCCCCAAGCCTTCTTAACACAACCTGCTTCTAACGCAACTACGCTCTTCGACTCAAGCGCTCTGCTCCGGAAACCTTCCATCTCGAAATTGAAGTGTCGATGATGACCCTCTGCTCAAAAGTACAATCTACAACGGGCGTCGGTAACGAAAGAGCTTAATTTTTAATTTACTGTACTGCAACTGTAATATATTTCTGTAAACTTTTTGCGCACAGATAGAATTGTACCCAGTAAACGGTCAACGACCGTGGGCCTTAGAGTAGGAGCCGACCGCGACTCCGAACCAAGTAAATCCTTGCGTTCGTGTTTGTGTTTGTGTTTTTAATTTCTGCTACTCATTCTCTTAAAATTATATCCGAAACGTTTAACGATATTAACCCCCCCTCTATCATTCTTCTCGATCCAACAAGTGGTATCAGAGCGGGGAAGCTCAAATTTGGTGCAACCACCAATTTAAGAGTTTTTTTTTCGGATTTTTGAAATTATTTTATATTTTAATCTTTCTCGTTAATCGAGTTTGGTGCAACACTACTCGATCTTTTTCGCCTTTTTCAATTTTGAATTTTTATTTTTTTACCATTCATTGAAATTGATAAAACGATCAATTTTTGAAAATTTGTCATAATTTTTTTTATTATTATTTTAATATTTTTCTCGAAATATGTGTTACTTTAATTCGAGCAAAATTTTCAACTTTGAATGCTTATTTCTTTTCAAAATTGACAAAAGTAACATTTTCAAAAATTTGTTATAATTTTTTTTATTCTGTCTCGAAATTCGTGCAATATTTTTGTTAGGCTATTTCTTCCTTCTCCCGCACTACTAATCCAAGACCAAGTCTTGGTACATTTTTGTTACTACTCTTGTGTACAAGGTTAAACTAAATGGCCAGCTAAGAATGGAACAGTGTCCGTCTACCACTCTTCTCTGGCGAAAATTTCAACTCCTGGAGAAGTCTAATGGAATCCCACCTGAAGGCCAATCTGGAACTTTGGTTGATAATCCAAACGGGGTTCATATTCCCCACAACAGATGGAACATCGATCACTTGGAACAAACTGGATGAACCAACCCTAAGGAAGATCGAGACGGATGCAAGGGCAACTGCAATCCTACAATGTGGCCTAACCAATGAAGAATTGATGCGGGTCGGATCCTTCAACTGTGCCAAGGAGATGTGGGAAAAGCTAATCAATCTACACGAAGAGAGCTTTGATATTGAGATCTTAGAAAAGTCAACACCCAACTTCAAATTTGACTCCGGATCAGAAGATGAGATAGAATCCATACTTGATTGCGAATTCGAGCCAGAGTCAGAAGACAAAGTGACTGAGACAAAAATGGTAATCAATTTTAAATTTTTTCCAGAATTACAATTAAATAATCAGACTGATACTATAATGGTCGAGGAAGGTATAATTTCAAGTGCAGGGAAAACTCCAAGAGAACTGCAAAAGAGGCCTCAACCAGTACCTGAGTCCAACTCAGACTCAGAATTTGACAACAAAGAAGGAGATCGAACCAAACTGGCCTGATTAGCTCGTGATCACTACAAGATGATAAAGAAACAAAAAGGAAAGACGTCAAGTATCAAGGGGGAGATTCCCAACTGTTGGGACCGGGTGCATGTTGACAAGGATACGGGTT
Organism: Boesenbergia rotunda; assembly: GCA_024364735.1. Classification (NCBI taxonomy): domain Eukaryota; kingdom Viridiplantae; phylum Streptophyta; class Magnoliopsida; order Zingiberales; family Zingiberaceae; genus Boesenbergia; species Boesenbergia rotunda. Next base: position 254,571 of record JAGFNQ010006897.1, on the reverse strand, counting down.
CGTAAATTTTAAAATATTTACGTGCAGCGGAAGAATTAGCATAAATAATTTCTCAAATTATTTTTAACCACGTATCTAGCATGCGACCTTATGATGTGTGGACATGATCATAAATTAAAATTTTTGCAGAAAGTAAACTAATTTACTCGTTACCTCGCGTAACTCGAAGTAAGGGACGAGATCCAACCGTAGCGTCCCTTGGAAGCTCCGCCTCTATTCGCGTCCACGCCGAGTTCTCTTCGGGATGACTTCGCAAAGCCACGAGTTTTGAGCCGACGAGAACTACTAGATTCTCCAAAGGCACAACTAGAATATCAAGAGAGAAAAGATAGAAACTAACCACCAAGTGACGGAATCAAAATTCCGGGAAAGGAAGGAAGGAGTCGCGATCCGCTTCTTCTTCTTCGGCACCCTTTTGGTGGATGAAGCTCTCGGCCACCCTTGGGATGTGCGCCGACCCTAGGGGAGGAGAGAGAGCCGGCCCTAGAGAGAGAGAGGGGCACCGGCCCTAGAGAGAGAGAGAGTTAGAGAGAGAGAGGGAGCTACTAATCTCTTGATAACTCAATTGAGGAATTCAAGCCTAGCCTTGGTTCCTTTATATAGTAGCCTCTCCCTTGCCAAGTCTCCCCTTTAACGGAATTTTTCATAAGAAATTTATCCTATAAATTTTCTTATGAATTATTCCGTTTATGCCAAGTTTTATTATAATTAACTTTATAATAAAACAAATACATATCTCCTTTTATTATGGAATAAAATTCACAAAAAATTTATAAATTTTTCTTATCATGGAAAAAATCAATTCATAATTGATTTTATAAAATTAAAATAAACCGATCCATGGTTCATTTTAATTTCCATAAAAAGAATAAATTTCTATAAATTTCTTTATATAAATTTCTTTATATAAATTTCTTTATATAGATTTATTTATCCATAATTTTATAAAACAAATCGCGCTTGATTTATTTTATAAAATAAACCAAATAAATTGGTTTTCTCTCCTTGTAGTGGCCGGCCAAACCAAAGAGGGCGGGCACCCTCTTTGGCCGGCCACACCAAGCCAAACCCTCGCGAATTAAACTCATTTAATTCGCCCAATAAGCCTTCAAAAGACTTAGCCATTTTAAGCTTCCGTTGCGCCTCTGATTAATTCAGATTCGACTTATTTCTCTTGATCGGAAAATCCAATTTTCAACTCGTTTTAAATCCCTCGGATTACTCGTAGTGCGTGTGACTAAATAGGCTTTCGATTTATGTTGGCCGTCTATAATTAACCCATTAATTATAGAACGATCATGAGTGGCACCTAGTAGTACATCATGATCCCCAATTAATCGAATGATCAACGATTTGACCTCAGAAGAAATTATTCTGAAACCCTTCAGCAGCTCTAATGAATCGTGCCCCATTCCTTTCACCACCTTATACCCACTTAGTTCAGGACACGGTCTATGGTGTCAGTCCCCACTAGGCTGACTACGTCACACCTAGCCCAAGTAGTGTCTTTCTCGTCCTTTGGATTTCTAATTACTCTCATGTATTTTAGAGACTCTCACTCTAAACATGATATACTCTGGCCAGAGGTTTCTGAGTAACAATCCGACGATAGGCCTGGGTATACATCTCCTCGCAAGGAGTGGTGAATCCTTTGTAGGCTGTTCAAACATCTTCGGGCACTTCGGCTTATACCCAACCATCCTGGGTCCACACCTCCTTGGAGATGCTTGCTTAAGATGTTAAAGTATAAGTCTCCATGACCAAGATGACTTAAACACCGCAAGTCAAAGGAACATCGCACTTAAGCTGCAGTAATAACTTTTATTGACATATCTATATGTAGATTACCATATGAAGTTTTACAGTCAGTCACTCCAATGAACTAGTTCCCTTAACTAGCATCCATGTTTATCTCCGGACATCCCAATGTCACCATCCAGTGAGAATCAGCTGATTAGAGAATAACCCATGCTAGTCTCAACAGAATTGATAGTGTCCGTATTTATCAATTCATCGACTAGGGATATTTTCAATACTTCACAATTGCACATGTAGAGATAATCACTAGTTGTGATTCCATCACAAATTCTCTCATGCTGTGAATTGTATTGCGGACATTCAGTAAATGAGTTTAAGATCTCAATCAAATACACAAACATGTATACTCAAATAGTGAATTTTCATTTATTGAAATAAATGTTTACAATCATAAGGCGATTGCCTTAGGACACTTCTCTCATATCACTAACACCAACTGGGAATCAAAAGGTAAATTTACAGTATTTAAAAATCCAATATTTACCTTGAATAACATGATTAATTCATACAAATTAGTTAAGGTTAATATGTTAGAAAACATAATTCACAACCTTGCTAACTTTAAAATCCCAGAGTATTATTTCAATTATAATATAACTTAGATCATTTTTTTGTCATGTTTGCTTTTTTTTTCTTTCTTAAAATTAGGATTGGTTAGTATAAAGACTAAATCAATTAACTGAAATTTGAACAACATAGTATTGGGTGGCGGTGAGATGATAGTACATTAGGGAAGCCTTTTCTAATAAGGTCAAGTATACACTACTTGGTCTCTTTAGACTGGTGAAACTAGCCGAAGCTACCAATCCAAGACCTAAGCTAGTTAGACCAGAATTTCTCAAAAAGTAACCTTGAAAATGAAATTTCACTAAAAGGCTTTGTCAAGGAAAGGGTTGATGATCCAATAAGGCTACGGCCAAAGAAGGTCTTGTGCCTCGCCAAGACCTGGAAGCCAATTTTTGAAATTCAAATTCAGTTTACTCTTTGTCAAATTCGAATCTAACACAAATTTTCAGTTAATCTTAAATTCAAATATTCTTTTTCAAAATAAATTCAAAACTAATTATTTTCAAAAATTAATTTAACCTTTTAAAATTAACCATGTTTTTTTTTCAAACTTAAAATTTTCATTTTTGTTAAAGCATCTCACAAAACAGATAAGGTAACATGTCTTGTCACTTAGAACTGGGTGAGATGTCTAGGACCTAATTATATAGTTCAATACTTTTTCAAAATCAACTCAATTTTTTTAAAATTAATTCTAAATTAACTCCATATATTTTTCACTCAACATTTTTCAAAAATTGAATTTCATTTGTTTTCAAAATTAACTCATCAAACTAAGTCTTGATTGAATTAATACTAAGATCTAGGACTTGATTGAGTCAATTATTGGTAAAACCAAGTCAACATAGTCAAACTTGGTCAACATAGTCAACCCTAGTCAACATAGTCAAACATGGATAACACTGAAGTCCCCTAGGACATTAGATTGAGTTAAACGGTACAGAGGGAGTGGTTTATTCTTTTTAATTTTCTTTCAAAATATCTTTGAAAAATTATTATCATTCAAAATGGTTTTCGAAAACTGTGCTATCATACCAAATTGTGTTTTCAAAAATCTATCTCCTTGAAAATTATCATACTCAAAAGGCATGTTCAAAATTGTTCCTTTAATTTTGACAAACCCTAAGACTAAGAGGAGGATTAACTTGTGGTCAACAAGCCTCCTAGGACTGTGTCAGATTTAGGGGAAGTTCAAATTAAAAGAAAAAAGTTTAAAAATACTATGCCTTCAAATAATCACTATATTTTTCAAAAATTATGCTTTACAAAAATCATTATCATTTCAAAATGTTTTTCGAAAAAGGGGCTTATGCTTGAAAATTATCTTCATTTCAAATTGAATTTTCTAAAATTATATTACCATACTGTTATTCAAAACTATTCTTTTTGATTTTAATAAACCCTAAAGACACAGAGAAAGGTCCACTTCATGATCTATAAGGACTCCTAGGATGTGTCAAATTTAGGGGAAGTCTAAATCAAAAGAAGATTTTCTGACAAGATTTTTTTGCAATTATTTGTTTTGAATTATTCCTGTGGTTTGAATCAACCCTAAAGACTCAGAGGAAGAGTACTTCTGGTCAACAAGCTTCCTAGGACTGGGTCAAGTTTAGGGGGAGGTCAAACTGAAGGATTTGCTAATTTCAAAATAATATGTTTTCATGTACTGCATTATTTAAATCCGTCTGAAAACATAAGGGAGTTTGTTTAAATACTTTCATTTTTTTTCAAATACTTATGGAAAATAATATTTACTTGAGTTTGAAGAATTTCCAGGACACTTAGGAAAATATCCTTGTAGTCAACAAGGTTTTCTAGGATTGTGTCAGGCTGGAAAAGAAACCAAGTCAAGTAAAATATTATCTTTTAAAAATAAGATTTTTCAAAAGTACTTATACCTCTCAAAAATTCTAATATTTTTTAAAAAGTACTTATACCTCTCAAATTCATAAAATTTTTCAAAATACTTATGTTTTAAAGACAATTGTGCAAAGGTACTTGTTTTTTTTGCATTTGCAAAATATTCAAAACAAGTAACTTATTTTCTTTGATGCATGAACTCAATAAGAATATACACTTGACTCCAGTTCTGTTTTTGAGCATCAATTCTTTATTATTTCAAAATTATGTTACTTAGAAATGATCATAATTTTTGACACTCAAATATTTATGTTTTTAAAACCCATAAGCGCTGATACACAAATTTAAAATGTCTTTCAAAATATATTTTTCAAGAGTTCTTTATTGATATATGGCCAAGGGGGAGAGTAGAAAAAGTGAAAATCAAACTCTTCCTTAAACTTTTTCCCCTTTTCAAAGAAAGTTTATCTTAAAAATGGTCTAAGGAGAAGAATTTCACATTAAGGGGGAGAGAAAGGAATTTTTTTTTAAATTTTTATCTCTTTTTCAAAAAGTGCTTCAAAGAGTTCTAAGTATTTCTAAGTGTTTCAAAATTTTTTAAGTGCATGTTTTTTTCCTAAGTAAAATATTCCTTAGTAAACAAAGTTTGTCTGAGCAAAACCTTTGGAAATTTTTGGGCAAATATTTCTAAGTAAAGTTTTCTTAGTCAACAAATCTTTGTTTTGGCAAAAACTTGTCCATTTAATGATTTTTTCAAAATAGCTTTAAATGCACAAAATATGTTCCAAAGAAATTTTTCTATGTGTGCAAAAGTTAAAATTTTTTAAAGGAAAGTTGTTTTCAAAATGTTGGCTAAGTAAGCTACTGTTAAGTTTTTTTCTTGAAAATTATGTTTTTGAAGTTTTTTTAAAATATCCTAAAATATGAGGAGAAGAGTTGCCACGTTTTAATTAAAGTTTTTCTTGACAACTATGTTTTTGGGAAATTGTTAAATCCATGACTTGAATTTATTTTAGTAAAACTCCCTATTAGAAACCTTGTTCGCCCATGTATGTTTTTGATATATGTCAAAGGGGGAGGAAAGATCAAAGTTAAGTGTTTTAAGTGTTTTATAACACAAGTATTTAGGGTTTTAAGGGGAGTATGAGAAATAAAGAATTTTTTTTTCAACTCTACATTTATTCTGTTCATAAACAGTTATACTTCATTGTTTACCTTATGTTCTTAACTGTTATAAGTTTTTAACTTAACTTTGAATTGTGTTGCCATAAATCAAAAATGGGAAGATTGTTGGTGCGAACCATGTGTTGGTGCAGGAAGCACCATATCGAACCTTGTTTTGATATTGGCAAAGGATTCAAAGTTAAGTTTATTTGTGATATAATAAAGTTACTTGAGTGTGCAGAAAGAAGACCTAGTGAAGGGCTGCTAGGCACCTGCGAAGGACTGCCAGGAAACAAAGTCCTAGCGAAGGGCTGCTAGGCACCTAGCGAAGGACTGCCAGGAAACAAAGTCCTAGCGAAGGACTGCTAGGCACCTAGCGAAGGACTGCTAGGCATCAGAACCCTAAGACCCAGCGAAGTGCTGCTGGGCACCTAGCGAAGGGTTGCTGGGAGTCGAAGACCTAGCGAAGGACTGCTAGGCACCAGGCGAAGGACTGCCTGGAACCGAAGCCCTAGCGAAGGACTGCTAGGCACCAGGCGAAGGACGGCTTGGTCACGAAGACCTGGCGAAGGACTGCTAGGCACCAGGCGAAGGACTGCTTGGTACTAAAGACCTGGTGAAGGACAACTAGGCACCTGGCGAAGGACTGCTGAGCAAAAGTCCAACCGGATGAGCCGGTTGGCAACAGGTAAATTCTCCTGAGAGGAGTAGGTGAGGACGCGTTCCCCGTCGAGGGAACAGTAGGCGTTGGTTCGACCTAGGGCTCCATTTTGGAGACCCAAAGTCAGAACCAAGACAGCTAAGGCTGTATAAACCTAATATTCTATTGTTGTGTGTTGTTTTGGACTAACCGTGGATGCAGGACTAAAGGAATGTGTCTCTGCAGCTCAGAACACCCCAAAGGAGAGGGGCAAGCAGTTGGGCAGGGCGCCCCCAGTGTCCCGGGCGCCCCCAAGGTCAAGGCAAAACAAGTTAAGCAAGAAAACGCTTCGGAAGCTTATGCTCCCAGGCTCCCCCATGCTCCCGGGCGCCCTCGTGCTCCCGGGCGCCCCGGGCTCAAGCCAACGAAGCGGATAGAGTCAAGCCAGCGAGAAGCCAGCGGACCGAGTCAACCCGGGCGCCCCCTGCATCCCGGTCACCCCTGGTCAAACCTCAGCCCGATCCTGGAGGGATAACGGCTGACCGAGAGTTTACCGGATCAAGTGACACGTGGAGGGCGCCCCCAACGTCCCGGGCGCCCCCAGGTTCACTATATAAAGGACTTGACCCCCAAGCCTTCTTAACACAACCTGCTTCTAACGCAACTACGCTCTTCGACTCAAGCACACTGCTCCGGAAACCTTCCATCTCGAAATTGAAGTGCCGACGATGACCCTCTGCTCAGAAGTACAATCTACAACAGGCGTCGGTAACGAAAGAGCTTAATTTTTAATTTACTGTACTACAATTGTAATATCTTTCTATAAACTTTTTGCGCACATATAGAATTGCCCCCAGTAAACGGTCAACGACCGTGGGCCTTGGAGTAAGAGCCGACCGCGACTCCGAACCAAGTAAATCCTTGCGTTCGTGTTTGTGTTTGTGTTTTTAATTTCCGCTGCTCATTCTCTTAAAATTATATCCGAAACGTTTAATGATATTCACCCCCCCCTCTATCGTTCTTCTCGATCCAACACCATGTCGCAACTTCTGATGACAACCTCCCTGATTTTTCGGAACTAGATCTCACTGCGGTCATGTTTGAAGCCAACACGGTGGTGGACAACCCGAAGCAATGGTGGATCAATATTGGAGCAACACGTTGTTAGGACTGGTAGGAGAGCTAGAGGGGGGTGATTAGCTCTGATCTTTGTTCGATGAAGATTTGTTGCGACGGAAGACTTGAGCAATGCTAACACCTTGATTTACTTAGTATCCACCTCCTTGAGGTGACTAATCCAAGGATTCGCTCTTCCTCATTCTCTTATACACTATAAAAGATCTCCTTCTTGAGGTGGAGAAACATCTTACAAGCTTATAAGAAGAAACACTCAAGAACAAGAAAATATAATAGAAATTTTACAAGATTTATACAAATTAGCTCTCTTTACTTTTCTTACTTCCTTCAAGCTTGGAATCACCTCTTGATCCTTGGAAATGCAACAGCACTAAGCTCCAATGCCTCACTTGAAAAGAGAATCCCGTTTGGATGACCCGCCATAAGTCTATGTGGGCCTTCAGAGGGGACTCCATTTGACATCTCCAAAACTTGAAGTTGTCGCCGGAGAATAGTGGTGGTCGGGCACTGTTCCACTCTTGGTTGGTCATTTAGTTTAACATCGTACAGAAAAGAAATAACAGAATGTACCAAGACTTGGTCTTGGATTAGTAGTGCGGGAGAAGAAAAAAAATAGCCAAAAAAAATATTGCACGAATTTCGAGGCAGAATAATAAAAAAAATTAAGTCAATTTTTTTTTTTGAAAATGTTACTTTATCAATTTTGATTAATGATAAAAAGTAAGACTTTAATGTTTTGGGAGAAATTTTGCTCAGATTAAGGTAGCACGATTTTCGAGAAAAAAATAATATTAAAATAATAATAAAAAAGTTTATGACAAATTTTCAAAAATTGATTATTTTAACAATTCTAACTTATGGTGAAAAAATGAGAATTCAAAATTGATTATTTTATCAAAAATTGATTATTTTAAATCCACCTACAGATATTTTTTATTTTAAAATAAAAGGCAGAAAAAATATCGAGTTGTGTTGATTAACTAGAAAGAAAGGAAATAAGATTAAAAATTTTGTAAATCCGAAAAACTCTCAAATTAGTGGTTGCACCAAATTTGAGCTTCCCCGCTCTGATACCACTTATTGGATCGTGAAAACCGATAGAGGGGGGGTGAATATCGAAAATCGTTCTTTTTCGGAAAACTAAGAGTAAGTGCACAACGGAAATAAAGATAAGAGACACAGCACAAAGACACAGTGGTTTTTACTTGGTTCGGAGCCTGTGTCGACTCCTACTCCAAGGCCCACGGTCGTTGACCGTTTACTTTGGGCAATTCTATATCAGGCGCAAATAGTTTACAGAAATTTATTAAAGAATTTAGTACAGTAAACTTAAATAGCTCTTTTTACCGACGTCTGAGGAAGATCGACTTTTTCTGGAGCAGCAGGACGTCGTCGGCTCGAGTTGGGAGGATTCTGGGGTGAAGCGCGAGAGCAGAAGAGCGTGGAAGCTTTGTATGGAAGTTGTTGTTGAAGCTTGTGGTCGAGGGGTGCTATTTATAGCCCCTAGGGCGCCCTGGACGTCGGGGGCGCCCTGCCACGTGTCAGCCGATCCGCACTTCGCTCGGTCAAGCTTTATCCCAGCTAAATAGGGATGAGTTTTGACCTCTGGGGCGCCCTGGTCGCTGAGGGCGCCTTCATTGACGCGGTCTTCTCGGCTGGATAGAGTTGATCGGCCTTGCTACCTGAGGGCGCCCTGGGCGCTCAGGGCGCCCTGGCTGCTGAGGGCGCCCTGGATGCAGAGGGCGCCCCGGCCAGTGGTTAGCCGAACTCCTTTTTGCCTTACTTGTTTCTTGTTCACCATGGAGGCGCCCTAGACACTCAGGGCGCCCTACTCAGCTGCTGCCTCACTCCTTTGAGGCTCTCTGAGCTGCAGACACACGTTCCTTTGGTCCTGCATCCAGGGTTAGTCCGAAAACAAAATAAAGCATTAATTTATACAGCCTTAGCTGTCTTGGTTCTGACTTTGGTCTCCAAAATGGAGCCCTAGGTCGAACCGATGCCTACTGTTCCCTCGACGGGGAACGCGTCCTCACCTACTCCTCTCGGGAGATTTTACCTGATGCCAACCGTTCCTCTGGTTGGACTTTTGCCTGACGGTCCTTTGTCAGGTCTTGGATGCCGAGCTGCCCTTCGCCCGGTGCCTAGCATTCCTTCGCTAGGGATTTAGTCCCAGGCTGTCCTTCGCCTGGAGCCTAGCAGTCCTTCGCTAGGGCTTTGGATACTGGCAGTCCTTCGCCAGTTACCTAGCAGTCCTTCACTAGGGTTTTGGATACTGGCAGTCCTTCGCCAGTTGCCTAGCAGTCCTTCGCTAGGGCTTGGATGCTGGCAGTCCTTCGCCAGTTGCCTAGCAGTCCTTCGCTAGGGCTTGGATGCTGGCAGTCCTTCGCCAGTTGCCTAGCAGTCCTTCGCTAGGGCTTGGATGCTGGCAGTCCTTCGCCAGTTGCCTAGCAGTCCTTCGCTAGGGCTTGGATACTGGCAGTCCTTCGCCAGGTGCCTAGCAGTCCTTCGCTAGGGCTTGGGTACTGGCAGTCCTTCGCCAGGTGCCTAGCAGTCATTCGCTAGGGCTTTTTCTGCACACTCAGTGAACAACTTTAGATCACAAATAAACTTAACTTTGAATCCTTTGCCAATATCAAAACCAGGTTCGATATAGTGCTTCCTGCACCAACAGAAACCTCCTGACACGAGACTCAAGCGCCGACGACGTCCTCCCGCTCCGAAAATACCATCTACTCCGGACGTCGGTAACAAAGAGCTATTTTAGTTTATTGTACTGAATTCTGTAAAATCTTTTGTAAACTATTTTTTGCGACATATAGAATTGCCCGCAGAAAACGGTCAACGACCGTGGGCCTTGGAGTAGGAGTCGACCTAGGCTCCGAACCAAGTAAAATCACCTGTGTCTGTGTGTTTTTAACTTTAATCTTCCGCTACGCATTCTCTCTTCAAATCCGAACGATTTCCGATATTCACCCCCCCTCTATCGGTTTTCTCGATCCAACAAGTGGTATCAGAGCGGGGAAGTTCAAACTTGGTGCAACCACCAGTTTGAAAATTTTTCGGATTTTTATTTTTTTTTCTCGTTCGAATTTTCTTTAAATATTTCGTTCGANTACCGATTACATATCACATATATGTAACTATCACTTTATGCTATCAACTAATTGAATGTTTGCATAAATCATTGGGTTGTTAACTCATTAACAAGTATGCAAAAATATACATAGCACCCAACTGCACCTCTCTTTACATCGACCTTGGCTGTGGCACAACAAATCGATGTTCCAAGCTTAAGGCTGACCCATTAATCAAGAAATAGTTTTAATATGGTTGGAGCTCATTCAACCGTTTAGTCAGGCTTGGATATGTCCAACAACCAAAACTAAGGATTGACCTCTGACTCCAACTATATTATTCATAAACTAATCCCATGGTTTGATCATGTTGAGGTTCAAGCCGGGCATGGATGTGTCCATCAACCCAAACGAGAAACAAAACTCCGATTCTAACCATATTAATGGAAGGTGTTGGCCTTAATATTTTGTAAGGGGTTTTGGGTCTCATCTTTTCTTTTCTAAGCACATTCATGACATATAATTATGTCATGACTAACGATTTCCTTAATAAAGTATGTATGTGACTTAATTTATCAAGTCTCATTAATTGAATTAGGAACCGGATTTCCTAATTCTAATTTCATACTTTATTGAAGGAATTGTTTTGGGAAACAATTTCCTAAATTGTCATAATCAATTTCGGAAATAATATGTTTAAGACTTTGATTTCTCTAAATCAAATCTTATTAAATTAAGAGAGAAATTTCCTTAATTCAACCACATATTATTTTCATGAAAATCTCATTTAAGAAAACTCTATAGGAAATCATTTCCTAATTAATTTTGGAGACAACAATATGTAAGAGCATCACCTCTTAAATCAAATTTCCAAGATTTGATCACATATTTTATTCATGGATTAATTAATTAAAACAAATTGTTTTCTAAGGGTGGCTCCCCGAGGCTCAGATACCCAAAGAAAAGAAATTTGTCGTAAATCCAATTTGGACGGCTCCCCGAGGCTCAATCCAAATTAAACATGACAATTTTATTCAAAATGGGAAATTAAATTACAACAACTAACTTTAAATTAGACGGCTCCCCGAGGCTCAATCCAAAATAAAGAATTTTGTTAATAATTTAAAATCAATTCGAATTTAATTGTCAATTAATGATCCATAAATTTGTCTAGACTTTCTTAAAAGAAAGTGCCCAAAATTGCGAAAATTCATAATAGGTTTTCAGAATAATTGTAAGTTTCTGGTACAAAGAAAACTTACATATTTATAAAATTGGAAAATTTCTAAAATAGAAAATTTCCAAAATTGGAAAGTTTCCAAAGATGGGAAGTTTTCACAATTATCATAAAATTTCAGAAACTAGGATATTTCAAACGTTTGCGAAATTTCATGAGGATTTCCAAACTTTGAAATTCCTAAATCAAAAATTTATTATAATTGGAAAGTTTCCATAATTGAAAATTTTTCCAAAATTGAGATCATGACAAAGTTTTCCACAAAACAATTATATGATTATGTCGAACACTAACCGGCTCTGATACCACTGTTGGGACCGGGTGCATGTTGACAAGGATACGGGTTCGTAAAATTTTAAATTTTTACGTGCAGCGGAAGAATTAGCATAAAATAATTTCTTAAATTATTTTAACCACGTATCTAGCATGCAACCTTATGATGTGTGGACATGATCATAAATTAAAACTTTGCGGAAAAGTAAACTAATTTACTTAGTACCTCGCGTAACTCGAAGTAAGGGACGAGATCCAACCGTAGCGTCCCTTGGAAGCTTCGCCTCTATTCGCGTCCACGCCGAGTTCTCTTCGGGATGACTTCGCAAAGCCATGAGTTTTGTGCCGACGAGAACTACTAGATTCTCTAAAGGCACAACTAGAAGATCAAGAGAGAAGAAAGGAAACTAACCACCAAGAAACGGAATCTAAATTCCGGGAAGGAAAGAGTTGCGTTCCGCTTCTTCTTCTTCTTCTTTGGCTCCTTCTTGATGGAGGTTGCTCACGCCAATTCTTGGAGAAGAGGGTGCGCCGGCCCTAGGAGGAGGAGGCGCCGGCCCTAGGGTAAGCTAAGGGGCGCCGGCCCTAGGTGGGAAGGAGAAGGGGAGGAAGAGAATAAGAGAGAGAGAGGGAGAGAATTAATCTCTTGATTACTCTATTGATTAGGAATTCAAGCCTTGCCTTGGTTCCAATATATAGTAGAATCTCTCTTGCCAAGTCTCCCCTTTAACGGAATTAACGGAATAATTTTTCATAAAAAATTTATCTTATAAATTTACTTATGAATTATTCCGTTATGCCTCGTTTTATTATAACTAACTTTATAATAAAACAAATACATCTCTCCTTTAATTATGGAAGAAATTTATAAACTTTTCTTATTAAGGAAAAATCAATTCATAATTGATTTTAAAATAAACCATTCCATGGATCATTTTAATTTTCATAAAAAGAATAAATTTCTATAAATATGTTTATATAAATTTCTTTATACAAAATTTATTTATTCATAATTTATAAAACAAATCGCGCTAGATTTATTTTATTAATTAAACCAAATAAAATTGGTTTCTCCCCATTCTTTTGGCCGGCCAAACCAAAGAGGGTTGGCACCCTCTTTGGCCGGCCAAACTGAGCCGAACCATCGCGAATTAAACTCATTTAATTCGCCCAATAAGCCTTCAAAAGACTTAGCCATTTTTAGCTTCCGTTGCGCCTCTGATTAACTCAGATTCGACTTATTTCTCTTGATCAGAAAATCCAATTTTCAACTCGTTTTAAATCCCTCGGATTACTCGTAGTGCGTGTGACTAAATAGGCTTTCGATTTATGTTGGTCGTCTATAATCAACTAATTATAGAACGATCATAAGTGGCACCTAGTAGTGCATCATGACCCCCAATTAATCGAAAGATCAACGGTTAACCTCAGAAGTAATTCTGAAACCCTTCAGCAGCTCTAATGAATCGTGCCCTATTCCCTTCACCATCTTATACCCACTTGGTTCAGGACATGGTCTGTTTGTGTCAGTCCCCACTAGACTGACTATGTCACACCTAGCCCAAGTAGTGTCTTTCTCGTCCTTTGGATTTCTAATTACTCTCATGTATTTAAGAGACTCATGCTCTAAACATGATATGCTCTGGCCAGAGGCTTTGAGTAACAATCCGACGATAGGCCTGGGTATACATCTCCTCGCAAGGAGTGGTGAATCCTTTGTAGGTTGTTCAAACATCTTCGGCCACTTCGGCTTATACTCAATCATCCTAGGTCCACACCTCCTTGGAGATGCTTGCTTAAGATGTTAAAGTATAAGTCTCCATGACCAAGATGACTTGAACACCGCAAGTCAAAGGAACATCGCACTTAAGCTGCAGTAAGAACTTCATTGACATATCTATATAGATTACCATATGAAGTTTTACAGCTAGTCACTCCAATGAACTAGTTCCCTTAACTAGCATCCATGTTTATCTCCGGACATCCCAATGTCACCAGCCAGTGAGAATCAGTTGATTAGAGAATAACCCATGCTAGTCTCAACAGAATTGATAATATCCGTTTTATCAATTCATTGACTAGGGATATTTTCAATACTTCACAATTGCACATTTAGAGATAATCACTAGTTGTGATCCCATCACAAATTCTCTTATGCTGTGAATTGTATTGCGGACATTCAGTAGATGAGTTTAAGATCCCAATCAAATACACAAACATGTATACTCAAATAGTGAATTATCATTTAATAAAATGAATGTTTACAATCATAAGGCGATTGCCTTAGGACACTTCTCTCATATCACTAACATTGAGGAGGTCGGTCACCCGAGGGTCGGTCACTCGGGGTCGGGCACTCGGGGTCGGGCACCCGGGGTCTGCCACTCGGAGTCGGGCACCCGAGGTCAGCCACTCGGGGTTGGGCACCCGAGGTCGGCCACTCGGGGTCGGACATCCGAGGTCAGGCACCCAAGGTCGGGCACCCGGGGTCAGGCACCCGAGGGTCGACCACTCGAGGAGGTCGGTCACCCGGGGTCGGTCACTCGGGGTCGGGCACCCGAGGTCAGCCACGTGGGGTCGGTCACCCGAGGTCAGTCCCCCGAGGTCGGGCAGCTGGAGTCGGCCACTCGGGGTCGGGTACCCCCATCGGATACTCTAAGACCACCCCAGGAACAGAAATGATTTAGAAGTCAGGCTTGTCCGACCGACCTAGGCTGTCAGTCAGTATGAGCCGACCGAATGAGCATGAGTGATTAAAGAGCCACCTTAACAGTAAGATTTGTCAGACCTCTGACATAATCATTACGTGACAGAGCTGCTAAGCATTAATGAGGTCAGAGGGGACAACTTGTATAAAGTATGTGGTACGCTAGAGGGGGTGAATAGCGTTTCGATTCTTCTTCTCACCTACGTTGTTAGTATGCGCAGCGGAAACAATAATATTAAACAATAACAATGAAGAAATCACTACTTACAAACCTATTTACTTGGTATCCACCCCGGCAGGGTGACTAATCCAAGAATCCGTCAGTGGATCACTCCCCGGATAACCTCCGGCTAGCTCTCGTCGCTCCTTGTGGGTGGAGAAACCTCACCACAACACCTTTGACAACCTTGAGCCCAAAGACTACTAACTTGCCTTTAACCAAGACAAGTTTCGTCAAGAAACTCAGCCACCACGAAGTCCTCTTTAAATAGGACTCGGGGCTGATTTCTCGCTACCAGTCGACTACCCCCAGGGCAGTCGACTGGTGCCAGCCAAATTCGACCGTTGACACTCCCAATGTTCGAATTTGCCAGCTCACCAGCCACCTACCAGTCGACTGCCCCCAGGGCAGTCGACTGGTCCTTAGCTGAATCCCTTCCCGAGTACATTCACACAGCACTCGACCCTCACGACTCGGATGACTCCTCCTCCGCAGCCTCGACTGTTGCTTTCGCGCCCCCTTCATCTTCGGCTCCCGTCCCTCGGATGCACGCAAGCCTCCAGCTTGCCTCCATGCCATCCTTCACGCATGCCTCGAAGTCCGCGCCCATCAGCTCATCGTCCCTGCTCTCCAAGGTCCCTCGGATGCGCACGCAAGCCTCCAGCTTGCCTCCATGCCATCCTTCACCGTACCGAGGCCGTCCAGTCAAGTCCATATGTGTAACCTGTACAACCTGCACACTCAACATACACATATAAGTACACAAGGGAAAACCTAACTTAAACCCTTTGCCCAAACATCAAAACCTATGGTCACTCCGGACTATCTTGGGGCCAATTGCTCCAACAATCTCCCCCTTTTTGATGTTTGGCAATCCATTTAAGTTAGGGAAAACAAAACAGTAGTCAATGGCAAAAATAATGCATATGCAATGCATGAATGGATCCTATCCCAAGGCATCCTACACCTAACTCTCCAAGTTAGGATTTTCACCACCTAACCCTCCAAGTTAGGATTTTCTACACCTAACCCTCCAAGTTAGGAATTTTCACCAAAACGGGCTTTTTAAAGCTTCTCCCAAGCTCTCCCTACATTGGACTTACAAAGGCTTTTTAAGAACCTCTCCAAGGTCCCCCTTACGCCAAGAATGGAGCAGTTATGCTCCCCCTTAAACTCAACTCCCCCTTAACCTAGGGTTTCTTGCAAAGGTAAGTTTGGTTTCCCAACTTAAACCCAAACTTCTCCCCCTTTGTCATACATCAAAAAGACCCCAATAAAACCCAATTATTGGTTCTTTCAATCCCTAATGGTCCTAAACACGGTGTACTAACCACCCATACACTTGTTTCTTATCATTTGGATCCCAAACCAGCTGCTGATACCCAAATCAGCCCTGGCCAGTCGACTGCCCAAAATGGCCAGTCGACTGATACTCTGAAAGTCTATTTTCTGACCGAATTTCAGAAACGCGCCAGAAATTCCATAATTCTCCAAAAATTCCCAAATTTCGTGGAGAACTCTGTGGTATCCATACCTACTTGGAAAAATACACTTCACCATGTATCTATCACCGTTCCCAAGTTGGACACAAAACCCTAACATTTTTCTATGAAAATTAAGGCACCTAGGAGGCAACCTCCCCCTTAACCCATGCCTTCTCCCAATTTTCAATTTTCCTAGGTGAAGTTCTACCCAACTTAACACCATAGATTCAAATTAGGTTCTATCCAACCTAACAACCAAGTTCTTCTCCCTTGGTCACCATTAAAGGATTGTTCCCAAGCAACCTTATCCCTAGTGCCAAAAAGAACTCATCAACACTTAGAAAACTCTGAAGGTTTGCAAGCACATTTGCTAGGATATGCCCTATCCTTGACAAATATGGTATGATTTAGATTATCAAATATGCTTGACTTTGGTACAATCCTCTAATTTCCTTAAGGAATCGGCATTTTATATCAATTTTCAAATGTATCTCTAATTCCATGTGTTTGTCAAAGCTAACCACTATAAATTTACACAAGGAATTGTCCTTAACTCTTTCTTTTCGATATCCTCAAATATTTCCCTTTTTATCTCCTAATCCTAGACATATGAGGGAAACTTCCATTCATCAAGAGTTGATTATCCAATATCATCCAATATTAGTCTATGAATCATAATATTAATCCATAAAATCTCTCAAGATACCATGATACTTTCCTATGTTTCTAATTTTGCAACTTCTTATCACCTAATAGGCCCTTTTTGCAAACTCTCACTGATCAGTCGACTGCCCATATGGCAATCGACTCCCAAATCGAACAGAGAGTTTCTGGGCTGAGACCAGTCGACTGCCTCCATGGCAGTCGACTGATACCTGAATTTCAGGTTTTTCAGCCTAGTTTCAGTAATGCCTAAATAATTCTACAAATTTTCAAAAAAAATTTGAAATTTTGCAGGGAGATTTGTGAAGCCTATATCTACTTGGGAAAAATACGTTTCCAAACAAATGTACTCCGGATCCCAAGATTGGCACGAAACTCATCTTTCTCCTAAAGTGTATCATTTAAACCTTGTCCAAAGGTTCTAATTTCAACCTCACTTTGATGCCTCTTCCCATACTCAACCACACAACATTCCTATCACCAAATTATATGGTATTTACACTTTAAAACCAATTTCTCTCAAATATACTCCAATTTTCACATTTTTCTCCCTAAATCCCCCTTTTTAATGTGTCAAAACCTATGATTAAGACTTACCCAAATCTTCCAATCCTTCTTGGCACATTTCACCTAATTTCTTGGGAGAAACACTTTTGAGATCCATCTACCATGGACCCCAAAGGCTCCTAGAGCTCCCCCTTGAGCTCTGAGCCTTAGTCACCTCCCTAGGTGACTCAATCCATACTAGACCATACCGGTGTACCCCCGGTGACTCTTGGCCTACAAAATGGACCTTCTTAACCTTGGACACCTTGTCCTTGGTTACGTCACTCATTTTCCCTTTGAATGGCACCCCCTTGCCATCCTTGGACTTCTCCTTCTTGCCACGATCATATGCCTTCCCAGCATATTTCTTTTTGTTGGCCTTGGAGACTCTAGATCGGTAACCCAAACCCGATCTATCATAGTTGGGTTTTAAGCTACCCAACACCATGTCTAAGCCCTTAGATCCAACCGTGAATCTTTCTAGGGCCTTTTCTAATGTATCAAGTCTTGCCCTCAAGACTTGATTTTCCCTTGCCAAGTCCCTAACTTTGGTTTCCATAGATCCACCTTGGACATTCCTAGGCCTACCCTCCTTTCTAGGTACATTCCTCCCCTTTTTGGGATTAGTGTCATGATCTTTAGGTACAAAGGTCCTAGGTTGATCATGATGCATGCTTTTCCTAGGGTTATGATCTACCTTGTTAACCCTAGTCCTATCATTATATTTAAATCTGAAATTGTACACCATTAAGCAATTTTCATCAATCCTAGCATGCATGGATGAATGATTAACATGATTTTTATCATGCATACAGAAATTTGAATTTGAATTAAATCTTGGCTTAAGGTTAGAAGTTGTTGGTGCAGGAAGCACCATATCGAACCTAGTTTTGATATTGGCAAAGGATTCAAAGTTAAGTTTATTTGTGATCTAACAATGTTACTCAAGTGTGCAGAGACAAAGTCCTAGCGAAGGAATGCTAGGCACCTGGCGAAGGACTGCCAGTATCCAAGCCCTAGCGAAGGACTGCTAGGCAACTGGCGAAGGACTGCCAGTATCCAAGCCCTAGCGAAGGACTGCTAGGCAACTGGCGAAGGACTGCCAGTATCCAAGCCCTAGCGAAGGACTGCTAGGCACCTGGCGAAGGACTGCCAGTATCCAAGCCCTAGCGAAGGACTGCTAGGCAACTGGCGAAGGACTGCCAGTATCCAAGCCCTAGCGAAGGACTGCTAGGCAACTGGCGAAGGACTGCCAGTATCCAAGCCCTAGCGAAGGACTGCTAGGCACCTGGCGAAGGACTGCGAAGGACTGCCAGTATCCAAGCCCTAGCGAAGGACTGCTAGGCAACTGGCGAAGGACTGCCAGTATCCAAGCCCTAGCGAAGGACTGCTAGGCACCTGGCGAAGGACTGCCAGTAGCAAAGCCCTAGCAAAGTGTTGGGCTAGAGAGGGGGGTGTGAATAGCCAAGACAAGAGATTTTGGCTCTTTTTGATCTTTCTCTGCAGTTAGGGTTAGGCAGCGGAAACAAATACAGAAACCAAATAACTGCAGAACAGAAACAGAAACCAAACCAGTCGCTAACACCTCGATGTACAAGGTTCGGGGATAACTTGCCCCTACTCCTTGGCGTGCTCGTAAGGTGAGCGATCCCTTGATCGTCGGCAGATCAAGCCCCGGTGTCCCGGATAGAACAGAGTCTCCTTCTCGGTGGAGAAACCTCTCCACAAGCTTCTCAGAATGATACAAGGTTAAGCACAGGAGAATACGAGAGGGACTCACTCAAAGATGTACAGGAACACTCAAGAGTAAGCTCTAAGAGATCTCACAGCAACAAAAAAACACAGCAACACACTTGCTTCTTTCTGTTCTATTCTGTTGTTTTTCCTCTCGATCTCTTCAGCCGCTTCCTCTTAAGTGCTTCCTCACTGCCAAGTCTCATCAGCATCACTGAGCCATATCACTGAGCCATGCTTGACCCACCAACTCCACTGAGCACCCAGTCCACTGAAGTCCTCTTCAGCTGAGCCTCCGTCAGTCGCCAGCCGCTCCAATCGCCCGTTGAGACTTTGACAAGGCCACACAACCACTCCAGAGAAGGCTCCTCCTTCCTTGAGTGCTTGACACCATCCCTGTTACCTGCACACACTCCAACATAGGCTCAGCAAGGCACATCACAGGTAATGGAACAGTGTATGGTTGCGTTCAGAAACTTCTGACAGCGCGTTTGAATTAATGTTCAGATACTGATCGGTCACCAGACCGATCAGTGATGACCCTGATCGATCAGGTGATCTCCTGATCGATCCAGTCCCTCTCTGATCGATCACCCTGATCGATCAGAGAACTTGGTTTCTTTCAAACGCAGGCAGCCCAAAGGTTCCTGATCGGTCACTGACCGATTAGGGACTTGTCCTGATCGGTCACTGACCGATCAGGGACTTGTCCTGATCGGTCATGTTGACCGATCAGGACATCCCTGGACCGATCAGAGGCTCTCCTGATCGGTCCAGGAGGGCCCTGATCGGTCCGTATGACCGATCACTGATCGTTCATCAGAACGATCAAACCTTCCAACAGAAAGGTTGGAAAACCTTCTGTTCTCTCCCTGATCGTTCACCAGAACGATCAGGCTCCCTGGATTTCCCTGGATCGATCACCTGATCGATCCTCCAAAGAGACTCCGTGCCAACCGATCTCCCGACCGATCCAGCCTCAATTCAATTCAACCCGGCTTCACTCACCGGGGTTTCAGTCACCCGGCTTCACTCACCGGGACCCGGCTTCACTCACCGGGATTTTAGTCACCCGGCTTCACTTACCAGGACCCGGCTTCACTCACCGGGATTTCAGTCACCTGGCTTCACTCACCAGGACCCGGCTTCACTCACCGGGATTTCTCCACCTAGCTTCACTCGCTAGGACCTGGCTTCACTCACCAGGGTTTTCTCCACCTAGCTTCACTCGCTAGGACCTGGCTTCACTCACCAGGGTTTCAGTCACCTAGCTTCACTCACTAGGACCTGGCTTCACTCACCAGGATTTTTCCACCTAGCTTCACTTGCTAGGACCTGGCTTCACTCACCAGGATTTTCTTCACCTAGCTTCACTCGCTAGGACCTGGCTTCACTCACCAGGGTTTCAATCACCTAGCTTCACTCACTAGGACCTGGCTTCACTCACCAGGATTTTTCCACCTAGCTTCACTTGCTAGGACCTGGCTTCACTCACCAGGATTTTCTTCACCTAGCTTCACTCGCTAGGACCTGGCTTCACTCACCAGGATTTCATCAATTCTTACTCAACCAAACTTAAATCGTTGTCAACACCAAAACAACAATCGGACCAGACTGCATCAACAATCTCCCCCTTTTTGTTGTTTGGCAACCCGATTTAAGTTTAGGTATTCATTAATCAGAGTCAATTAAATTATCATAAGGGAATCAAAGTCCTCCCCCTACAATAACAAACCCTAAACTTAATCAACCATTCTCTCCCCCTTTGTCAAACACCGAAAAGGGTATGGTTATTAAGTTTAATCATAACTCCCCCTCAACCTAGGGTCTCTTCCCAAAATCCGAAATAATCAAAGATAGAAGTTTTGCATATGAGAGGCATATACCATAAATGTATCATGGCAACAATGTATATGCATCATACGACAATAACATACACCGAACTATATCATGGTCAAATATGTGTATGTTTCATATGTCAAGTAAGGAATGCATCTGTATCTGATATCGAATCATGGTTATTTGATACAGAAATATTTTTTAATCTGGGGAGCGATCAGATTTCAGAAAAATTTCTGAAACCATGATACGTTCCTAATCAGACTGCATTGACATTTTGCATTCCTCAACGGGGGCATAGACTCTATTAATATTCGTTATTTCAGAAATATTTTCGAAACACGACATTAAGACTAAGAGTCATGACTCAACATACCCTTTCTTATCAATTTGAACATCCCAACATAGGTTTGTATCAATTTGATATTTAATCCTTAATGTTTCAGAAACATTCCTGAAAATCAAAAATCTTAGAAATTTCTACCCTTCTTTGACCAATTGAACATCATAATTGGACTGATCGGTCACCAGACCGATCAGGAGGAGCCCTGATCGGTCACAGTGACCGATCAGGGTGGGTCCTGATCGGTCGGTGGACCGATCAGGCTTGGTATTTAGGAGTTTCGCACAATTTTACTCAGGTTTCAGAAACCAGCAAAAGCAGAAACTTTCAGTAACTGTTTCTATCTCCTAATTCACTTAGATTTTCTCCCTAAATGAGCTTTGTTCATCATAATTCACTTAATCAAACAATTATCAAAATGTGATACTTAAAATCAGATTTTCAAAATATGATCAGCATGTATCAATATATATATGATCAGATTTCATAATACAAATAACACTGTGATCAAACTTTCAAAAACATGCTTGTATCAAATTAGTACCAAAACATGTGTTCATCTTATTCTTAACCAAAATTGGCATGCATTCATGATGTATAACATATACAAGAAAACATAAATTGCAACAAGAAACCTAACTATCCAAGACAACCCATGGCGAGAGTAAGTTATGTGTCAACCTAAGCCATTCATATGAATTTGATGAAATGGTAAGCTCATTCCTAACTAGGAATGGCTATATGTTTTGGAGGACCAAATATCAACCACTCATGTTGATACATGCTCCCCCTCAACCCATGCTTATACAATTCTAAAGATGGAGGTTTTAGGTACCCAAATTTTGGGACCTAAAGCATCTACAACAACTGACTTTGGCACCCAAGCCTTAGTCATTTTCTTTTGAACTTTTTGACCCTTAGAAGTATGATTTGGTCTAACACGAGTCCTAGACATTAGTGACATGAAACTTGATTCTTTAGGTTGGTAACCCAACCCAACCTTGTTATAAACTGCTTTTTGGGAATTTAGAATCATATCTAAGGTTTTAGAGCTAGTTGAAAATTTCTGAAGAATATTCTTGAGGTTTTCAATTTCGCTCCTAAGAGTCTTGTTCTCATCCTTGAGGAACTCATCATGAAAGTCATTACTTACCTCATCCTTAGAGGTTCTCAACTGTTCTACCTCCGATTTTAATGATTTGACTTTCTTTTTAGATTTCTTTAACAAATCCGTTAAACATGCTATGGTCCTATAACATTTATCTAATTCTGGAGAGATTACCTCTTCATCATCCGAAGATGATGAAGGCGCGGTTGAGGAGCTTGATTCGCTATCACTCTCCTTGTTTGGCTCATCTAGTGCCACTAAAGCCACATGGCAGTACTCCACCTTTTCTTTCTTCTGCTCCTTCTTCTTCTCCTTCTTTTGTCTTCTGTTCCCTGCCACAAAAGCCAACCCTTTCTCTTTTGGGCTTTGGTTAGCGATCTCGTGTAATTCCATCTCACAGAATAAATCTTCTAATTTAATAATGGAAAGATCCTTGGATACCTTGTAAGCATCCACCATGGATGCCCACAAGGCACTTCTAGGAAAAGCTTTAAGAATATACCTTACGAGGTCGCGATTGTCTACCCTTTCACTGATGGAATGGAGGCCGTTGAGTATCTCCTTGAACCTTCCATGAAGCTCACTTACCTTCTCATTTTCTCCCATGGAAAGGTTTTGAAGTTGGCTAAGAAGGAGATCCTTCTTAGCTGTTCGGGTGTCTTGAGTTCCTTCATGAAGTTCTCTGAGTTTGTCCCAGAGATCCTTAGCACTTGTGAAGGGGCCAACTTTTATCAGTTGGTCCTTGGTCATACCGCATTGCAAGGTGACCACAGCCTTTGCATCAGCTTCTCCCTTTCTGACTTGCTCAGTAGACCAGCTCGAGAACTCGAGCTCTTTTCCTTCTGCATCCTTTGGTGGGGAGAAACCCTCCTTGACAGCAAACCACATTAGAATGCTTGTCTTCAGGTAATATTCCATTCGCGATCTCCAGTACTGAAAATCTGAGCCATCGAAGTAGGGAGGTCTGTTGGTGCTGAAACCCTCTCTCAAAGCCATCAGGTTTAGCTCTCGGATGTTAAGCCGTGAAGAAGAGCCCCAGGCTCTGTTACCACTTGTTGGGCTAGAGAGGGGGGTGTGAATAGCCAAGACAAGAGATTTTGGCTCTTTTTGATCTTTCTCTGCAGTTAGGGTTAGGCAGCGGAAACAAATACAGAAACCAAATAACTGCAGAACAGAAACAGAAACCAAACCAGTCGCTAACACCTCGATGTACAAGGTTCGGGGATAACTTGCCCCTACTCCTTGGCGTGCTCGTAAGGTGAGCGATCCCTTGATCGTCGGCAGATCAAGCCCCGGTGTCCCGGATAGAACAGAGTCTCCTTCTCGGTGGAGAAACCTCTCCACAAGCTTCTCAGAATGATACAAGGTTAAGCACAGGAGAATACGAGAGGGACTCACTCAAAGATGTACAGGAACACTCAAGAGTAAGCTCTAAGAGATCTCACAGCAACAAAAAAACACAGCAACACACTTGCTTCTTTCTGTTCTATTCTGTTGTTTTTCCTCTCGATCTCTTCAGCCGCTTCCTCTTAAGTGCTTCCTCACTGCCAAGTCTCATCAGCATCACTGAGCCATATCACTGAGCCATGCTTGACCCACCAACTCCACTGAGCACCCAGTCCACTGAAGTCCTCTTCAGCTGAGCCTCCGTCAGTCGCCAGCCGCTCCAATCGCCCGTTGAGACTTTGACAAGGCCACACAACCACTCCAGAGAAGGCTCCTCCTTCCTTGAGTGCTTGACACCATCCCTGTTACCTGCACACACTCCAACATAGGCTCAGCAAGGCACATCACAGGTAATGGAACAGTGTATGGTTGCGTTCAGAAACTTCTGACAGCGCGTTTGAATTAATGTTCAGATACTGATCGGTCACCAGACCGATCAGTGATGACCCTGATCGATCAGGTGATCTCCTGATCGATCCAGTCCCTCTCTGATCGATCACCCTGATCGATCAGAGAACTTGGTTTCTTTCAAACGCAGGCAGCCCAAAGGTTCCTGATCGGTCACTGACCGATTAGGGACTTGTCCTGATCGGTCACTGACCGATCAGGGACTTGTCCTGATCGGTCATGTTGACCGATCAGGACATCCCTGGACCGATCAGAGGCTCTCCTGATCGGTCCAGGAGGGCCCTGATCGGTCCGTATGACCGATCACTGATCGTTCATCAGAACGATCAAACCTTCCAACAGAAAGGTTGGAAAACCTTCTGTTCTCTCCCTGATCGTTCACCAGAACGATCAGGCTCCCTGGATTTCCCTGGATCGATCACCTGATCGATCCTCCAAAGAGACTCCGTGCCAACCGATCTCCCGACCGATCCAGCCTCAATTCAATTCAACCCGGCTTCACTCACCGGGGTTTCAGTCACCCGGCTTCACTCACCGGGACCCGGCTTCACTCACCGGGATTTTAGTCACCCGGCTTCACTTACCAGGACCCGGCTTCACTCACCGGGATTTCAGTCACCTGGCTTCACTCACCAGGACCCGGCTTCACTCACCGGGATTTCTCCACCTAGCTTCACTCGCTAGGACCTGGCTTCACTCACCAGGGTTTTCTCCACCTAGCTTCACTCGCTAGGACCTGGCTTCACTCACCAGGGTTTCAGTCACCTAGCTTCACTCACTAGGACCTGGCTTCACTCACCAGGATTTTTCCACCTAGCTTCACTTGCTAGGACCTGGCTTCACTCACCAGGATTTTCTTCACCTAGCTTCACTCGCTAGGACCTGGCTTCACTCACCAGGGTTTCAATCACCTAGCTTCACTCACTAGGACCTGGCTTCACTCACCAGGATTTTTCCACCTAGCTTCACTTGCTAGGACCTGGCTTCACTCACCAGGATTTTCTTCACCTAGCTTCACTCGCTAGGACCTGGCTTCACTCACCAGGATTTCATCAATTCTTACTCAACCAAACTTAAATCGTTGTCAACACCAAAACAACAATCGGACCAGACTGCATCAACACAAAGGACTGCTAGGTAACTGGCGAAGGACTGCCAGTATCCAAGACCTAGCGAAGGACTGCTAGGCACCGGGCGAAGGGTAGCTCGACATCCAAGCCCTGACAAAGGACCGTCAGGCAAAAGTCCAACCAAAGGAGCGGTTGGCAACAGGTAAATTCTCCCGAGAGGAGTAGGTGAGGATGCGTTCCCCGTCGAGGGAACAGTAGGCGTCGGTTCGACCTAGGGCTCCATTTCGGAGACCAAAGTCAGAACCAAGACAGCTAAGGCTGTATAAATTAATGCTCTATCTTGTTTTCGGACTAACCCTGGATGCAGGACCAAAGGAACGTGTGTCTGCAGCTCAGAGAGCCTCAAAGGAGTGAGGCAGCAACTGAGTAGGGCGCCCTGAGTGTCTAGGGCGCCTCCACGGTGAACAAGAAACAAGTAAGGCAAAAAGGAGTTCGGCTAACCACTGGCCGGGGCGCCCTCTGCATCCAGGGCGCCCTCAGCATCCAGGGCGCCCTGAGCGCCCAGGGCGCCCTGAGCGCCCAGGGCGCCCTGAGCGCCCAGGGCGCCCTGAGCGCCCAGGGCGCCCTGAGCGCCCAGGGCGCCCTGAGCGCCCAGGGCGCCCTGAGCGCCCAGGGCGCCCTCAGGAGCCAAGGCGCTTCGCGCCTACGCCAGCTAGGTCGATCAAATCTATTCAGCCGAGCAGACCGGGTCAACCAGGGCGCCCTCAGCGACCAGGGCGCCCCAGAGGTCAAATTTCATCCCTATTTAGGTGGGATAAAGCTTGACCGAGCAAACTGTGGATCGGATGACACTTGGCAGGGCGCCCTCGACGTCCAGGGCGCCCTAGGTGCTATAAATAGCACCCCTCGACCCCAAGCTTCATATCAACTTGATTCCAAAGCTTCCACGCTCTTCTACGCTCGTGCCTTGCTCCAGAAACGCCTCACCTCGAGCCGACGACGTCCCGCTACCCCGAAAAAGAATCGACACACTCCGGACGTCGGTAACGAAGAGCTTAATATTTTATTATTATTTGATTGCACTCTCTTTGTAATTGAAATCATTGTAACCTATTTGCGCGACTATAGAATTGCCCAAAGTAAACGGTCAACGACCGTGGGCCTTGGAGTAGGAGTCGACACAGGCTCCGAACCAAGTAAAAATCACTGTGTCTTTGTGCTGTGTCTCGTATTTTTGTTTTCGCTGTGCACTTACTCTTAGTTTTCCGAAAAAGAGCGATTTCCGATATTCACCCCCCCTCTATCGGCTGTTCACGATCCAACAAGTGGTATCAGAGCGGGGTAGTTCAAACTTGGTGCAACCACCAGTTTGAAAGTTTTTTCGGATTTACGATTTTTTTTAATTTTATTTCTTTTCTTTTTTTAATTAAAACCACTCGATTAGTCTCGCTTTTATTTTCAAATAAATAATATCTGTAGATGTATTTAAAATATTCTTACGCCTTTTTCAATTTTGAATTTTCATATTTTCACCATAAGTCTGAATTGATAAAACAAACAATTTTTGAAAATTTGTCATAAATTTTTTTTATTATTTTAATATTTTTTCTCGAAATTCGTGCTACTTTAATTCGAGCAAAATTTTTCCCAAAATTAAAATCTTATATTTTCATTATTAATCAGAATTGACAAAATCATCATTTTCAAAAATTTATAATAAATTGTTTTGATTATTTTATTATTATTCTGCCTCGAAATTCGTGCAAAATTTTTTTGACTATATTTTCCCTTCTCCCGCACTACTAATCCAAGACCAAGTCTTGGGACATTTCTATTTTGTTTTTGTGTGCGAGATTTAAACTAAATGGCCAATCAAGAATGGAATAGCATTCGTCCACCGCTCTTCTCTGGCGATAATTTCAACTCCTGGAGAAGTCAAATGGAATCCCACCTGAAGGCTAATCTGGATTTATGGTCGATAATCCAAACGGGGTTCAGATTCCCTACAGAAGATGGAACATTGATCGCTTGGGACAAATTGGATGAACCAACTCTGAGGAAGATCGAGACTGATGCTAAGGCAACAGTAATCATACAATGCGGTCTAAGCAACGAACAACTCAAGCTAATCGGTTCGTTTGGATGTGCTAAAGAGATGTGGGAGAAGCTACTCAACCTACACGAAAAGAGCTCCGATGTTGAGATCTTAGAAGCTCAAGCACAGACAACCGAGTCAGACTCGACACCCGACGTCGGAATCGAACCTGAGTCAGACGACGAGTTCTCTAATACAAAGTTGGTAACTAATTTTGAATCGTTTTCTTCTAAATTAAGGTTAAAAAATCAAATAGATACTATAATGGTCGAGGAAGGTGTAATTTTTAGTGCAGGGAAAGCTCCAAGAGAACCACCAAAGAAGAAGATTCAATCTGTACCGGAGTCCAACTCAGACCCAGAATTTGACGACAAAGAAGGAGATCGAATCAAACTGTTCCGATTAGCTCGTGTTCACTACAAGATGATAAAGAAACAAAAAAGAAAAAAGACAAGTATCAAGGGGGAGATTCCCAACCGGGAATCAAAAGGTAAATTTACAGTATTTGAAAATCCATTATTTATCTCAAATAACATAATTAATTCATATAAATTTAATATGTTCGAAAATTTAATTCATAATCTTGCTAATTTTGAAAATCCGGAGTATTACTCCAATGGTGACCTTACTTAGATAATTATTTGCTTTAATTGTATGCTTCTTTTTATTTTTTTTGCTTAAAATTAGGATTGGTTAGATAAGGACTAAAACGGTTTAACTGAAATTTGAACAACATAGTATTGGGTGGAGGTGAGATGATAGTACGTTAGGGAAGCCATTTTGGCGGAACTAGCCGAAGCTACCGATCCAAGACCCAAACTAGTTAGACCAGAAATTTTTCAAAGAATAATTTTGAAAATGAAATTTCATTAAAAGGCTTTGTCAAGGAAAGGGTGGATGATCCCATAAGGCTACGGCCAAAGAAGACCTAGTGCCTCGCCAAGACCTGGAAGCCAATTTTTGAAATTCAAATTCAAATTATTTTTTTGTTAAATTCGAATCTAACACAAATTTTCAGTTAATTTTAGATTCAAATATCTCTTTTCAAAATAAATTTAAATTGTGTTTAAAAAATTAATTTAACTTTTTAAAATTATTCATGGTCTTTTCAAAATAAATCTTCTACTAAAACCTGTCTCACAAAAACCCTTAAGGTTAACATGCTTGATCATGTAGAACCAGGTGAGACATCTAGCACCTAAATGAATAACTCACTACTCTTTCAAATAAAATATACTTTCAAAAGTTATTCAAAATTGTCTCTATTTGTCAAATTAATTCAGTTTACTGTGCCTACTTTTTCGTCCCTTTATTATTGAATTTCATGATAGACTAATTTTAAATAGAATCTAAGTTTTTTTTGTTAATCAAATATAGTCAACTGGTTAAAACTTGGGCAACACAGTCAACCTTAGTCAACATAGTCAAACCTGGTCAACACTGAAATCCCTTAAGGAATTTAGATAAAAGTTAGACTGTGTCGGATACAGGGGGAGTTTTCTTTTAATATTTTTCAAAAAAAATTTAGATTTTATCAAAAACCTTATGCTCTAAAATTTAGTAACATCTCAAAATAAGGTTGTCAAAAATTTGATTCAAAAACCTTGTATATTACTCTTTAAATTATTATCATCATGACTTTCGAAAACTGTGCTATCATTTCAAGTCGTGTTTTCAAAAATTATCTTCTTAAAAATTATCATACTTTAAAAGTTATTCTTTTGATTTTGGTAAACCCTAAAGACATAGAGGAAGGTCCACTACTTCATGATCTACAAGGACTCCAAGGAAGTGTCAAATTTAGGGGGAGTCTAAATCGAAAGAAATTAATTCTAACTATTTGTTTAAATTATTAATTCTTATAATTTGAGTCAAACCTTATGACTCAGAGGAAGATCGCTTGTAGTCAACAAGCTTCCTAGGACTGGGTCAAGCTTAGGGGGAGATTAAATTAAAAGAATTATTAAACTGACAAATAATTTCAAATTATATGTTTTCATGCACTGCACTTTTTAAATCCTGTTGAAAACATAAATAAATATTCTTTCAAAATAAAAGTACTTATAATTTTGCTTATATATACTATCATTTTCAAAATTTTGCTTGACTTTAGAATACTTTTGAAAATAATATTAAAACTTTTCAAAAGCACTTATATTTTTCAAAAATGCATAATATTTTTCAAAAGTGCTTATATTTTTCAAAAATACATAATATTTTTCAAAAGTACTTATATTTTTCAAAATATGCAGAACATCTTTCAAAAGTACTACTATTTTTCAAAAGTACTATTACTTCCCAAGGTACTAATGTTTACAAAGTACGAATATTTTTTTCGATTTCAAAAGTGGAATTTAAGCATTTTTGCTATGCTTTCAAGAATTATACTAAGTATTTTTTTTCAAAACTCATAAGCTCTGATACACAAACATTCTCTTAAAACTTATTTTAAAATATATTTCTTTATTGATATATATATATATCCAAGGGGGAGAGCAAGAAATAGAGAAAGGAATTTTTTTTCCCTTTTAAAAAAAAAGAAAAATTCTAAGTGTGTTAAATTTTTTAAGTACATGTTTTTCCTAAGTAAAATTTTTCTTAGTAAACAAAATTTGTCTGAGCAAAAACTTTTAAATATTGGTAAATGTTCCTAAGTAAAGTTTTTTTGGTGAAAAACTTGTCTAGAAAATTCTTAAAGATTTTGTTGTTTTTACAAAGTATTTCCAAGTATATTCTTCTAAGTGTGCAAATTCTTTTAAAACAAAATTTTCCCAATTCTCAAAGTTGAAATTTTTTTGGGAAATTTGGATTCAAAATTTTGCCTAAGTAATTTTTTTTAAAGCTTTTCACAAAATTTAGGCTTGTTTTTACTCTTTTTTTTGAAACACCTTGTCAAAAACTTATTTTTGGTAAAACTCAAACCTCCCTATTAGATACCTTGTTCACCCATGTTTATTTTTGATATATGTCAAAGGGGGAGGAAAGGTCAAAGTTAAGTATTTTATAACACAAGTACTCAGGGTTTTAGGGGGAGTATGAGAATTAACGATTTTTTTTCAAATCTTAGTTAAGTATTTTATAACACAAGTACTCAGGGTTTTAGGAGGTTTTTTTAAATCTTACCTTGTGTTAGTAACTGTTATAAAGTTTTTATTGCTATACTTCATTTTTACATTATGTTCTTAACAGTTTTCTACTTAACTTTGAATTGTGTTGCCATAATCAAAAAGGGGGAGATTGTTGGTGCAGGAAGCACCATATCGAACCTAGTTTTGATATTGGCAATGGATTCAAAGTTAAGTTTATTTGTGATCTAACAATGTTACTCAAGTGTGCAGAGACAAAGTCCTAGCGAAGGAATGCTAGGCACCTGGCGAAGGACTGCCAGTATCCAAGCCCTAGCGAAGGACTGCTAGGCACCTGGCGAAGGACTGCCAGTATCCAAGCCCTAGCGAAGGACTGCTAGGCAACTGGCGAAGGACTGCCAGTATCCAAGCCCTAGTGAAGGACTGCTAGGCACCTGGCGAAGGACTGCCAGTATCCAAGCCCTAGTGAAGGACTGCTAGGCAACTGGCGAAGGACTGCTAGTATCCAAGCCCTAGCGAAGGACTGCTAGGCACCTGGCGAAGGACTGCCAGTAGCAAAGCCCTAGCAAAGGACTGCTAGGGAACTGGCGAAGGACTGCCAGTATCCAAGACCTAGCGAAGGACTGCTAGGCACCGGGCGAAGGGTAGCTCGGCATCCAAGCCCTGACAAAGGACCGTCAGGCAAAAGTCCAACCAAAGGAGCGGTTGGCAACAGGTAAATTCTCCCGAGAGGAGTAGGTGAGGATGCGTTCCCCGTCGAGGGAACAGTAGGCGTCGGTTCGACCTAGGGCTCCATTTCGGAGACCAAAGTCAGAACCAAGACAGCTAAGGCTGTATAAATTAATGCTCTATCTTGTTTTCAGACTTAGCCTGGATGCAGGACCAAAGGAACATGTGTCTGCAGCTCAGAGAGCCTCAAAGGAGTGAGGCAGCAACTGAGTAGGGCGCCCTGAGTGTCTAGGGCGCCTCCACGGTGAACAAGAAACAAGTAAGGCAAAAAGGAGTTCGGCTAACCACTGGCCGGGGCGCCCTCTGCATCCAGGGCGCCCTCAGCATCCAGGGCGCCCTGAGTGCCCAGGGCGCCGTCAGGAGCCAAGGCGCTTCGCGCCTACGCCAACTAGGCCGATCAAATCTATCCAGCCGAGAAGACTGTTGGGTTTTTCGAGCCGCGAAAACCGCCTTTTCGCGTCGCGGAAACCCCGAGAACCCAAAGCCATGGATCTCGTGCGAAGAAAAATTCCGAAACAAAAATTCACGTATTCATTTCATGCTCAAAACTCGATCTACTCCTAGATCTAAAGAGGGATAAACTATTTTACCTTTGGTGCGTGCCCCGCTTAATCCCGCTCGCTCCTTTTGGATGTCGAATCTCTAGGACGTCAAGTGCCGTCCCTCTAGAAGTATCCACGCGAACAAAGTGGATGGAGGAAACCCTTTAGGTGTGCTAGCACCTTTCAAGGGTTCGGCCAAGAGGAGAAGAAGAAGAAGAGCTCCAACACTTGGAGGAGGAAGAAGAGAAGACACACTATGAGAAAAAATGGAACAAAACCTTGTTTTGTTCTCTCCTTGTGGCCGGCCACATAATGGCCATTAATGGCCATTAAGTGGCCGGCCATAATGGCCATTAATGGCCATTAAGTGGCCTGCCATAACCCCCTTTCAATTTGAATTCAAATTCAAATGGGGGTTACAACCTTTGGAGATGATGTGGAGCATCATCATTGGTCAAATACCAAGCCAAGTCATCACTTGGTCAAGTCAAGGTGAGGTGGCCTTTTGGTCAAGTCAAACTTGCCTTTTATGGACTTTCCATATTTAGTCAAGTCAAACTTGACTCCATTTCTTCTCCCATGTCAAGTCTAACTTGAAGTGGAACCAAGTCAAGTCAAACTTGATTTGGATTTGAGTCAAGTCAAACTTGCCTTTTATGGACTTTCCATATTTAGTCAAGTCAAACTTGACTCCATTTCTTCTCCCATGTCAAGTCTAACTTGAAGTGGAACCAAGTCAAGTCAAACTTGATTTGGATTTGGGTCAAGTCAAACTTGCCTTTTATGGACTTTCCATATTTAGCCAATTCGAACTTGACTTCATTTTTTCTCCATCTATTTGTTCTTTGCGTGTGACCCTATAGGTTCTTGTAACGTTGGCAATACTTCTAACCTCTTAGAAACATAAGCAATGAGCGGTATCTAGCAACACATCATTGCTACCCAAGTTACAAGAATGTTGAGATCCAACATCACCAATGTGACTACTAATTATGACTTTCATAATATGTGACGATGTCCTTCTATCGTCGATATCTAGATTGATCTTATATGAAGCATAGACCGTGTCATCCTCCAATCAATCTATGTGTCTTGAACTCCAAGTAGACTCACTATAATCAAATAAGCTCAATATCTCATATTGCCTTATTTGGGCATGGCCATGCACTTAGTGATCTCACTCTATCAAGACTATGATATCTCTCCCGTCATATAGGAGGGATAGATCCCATCTACATCACTCACATCCCTCCGCATAATTTGTTACATACCCAGTAATCGCCTTTATAGTCCACCCAGTTACGGGTGACGTTTGACGAAACCAAAGTACATAACTCCTTATGTAGGGAACTATGGTGACTTCAGGTCTAAGGACTAATAGTCACATGAGAAAGTATATGACACTCATATAACGATCCATGATACTTTCTCATGGTGGGTCATTCAGTATACATTCTCCAATGCATACTCATGTGTCTGTTGGAAATTCTAGGCCGCAAAAACCGCTTTTTGCGTTGCGGAAACCCCAGAATCTCGGCCACGGATCCGTGCGAACTTATAAAACAAATACGAGTACGAGTTTAATATCTAGATCTACACTAGATCTACGTGATAAGGTCATTACCCTTGACGCGTAGCCCTTCGCTTTCCCGCTTGTCCAAGAGGCCGCCGGATCTCGTAGAGTATCAAAGTAGACACTCCTCTATATGTATCCACGCGAACAAAAGAAGATGGATCGAAACCTTGGTGTGCTAGCACCCCTATGGGTTTCGGCCAAGAGAGGGAGAGGAAGAAGAAAAATCCGGGAGGAGAAGAAGAGCCACCAAAAAGAAACAAAACCCACCTTTTGTTCACCTTGGGTGGCCGGCCACTTAATGGCCATTAATGGCCATTAGGTGGCCGGCCATAATGGCCATTAAGTGCCATTAGGTGGCCTTCCAAATCCCCTATCAATTTGAATTCGAAATTCAAATGGGGGGGAAAACCAAGTCAAGTCTAACTTGAATTGGAACCAAGTCAAATCAAACTTGATTTGGATTTAGGTCAAGTCAAACTTGCCTTTTATGGACTTTCCATATTTAGCCAAGTCAAACTTGACTTCATTTCTTCTCCCATGTTGAGTCTAACTCGAAGTGGAACCAAGTCAAGTCAAACTTGATTTGGATTTAGGTCAAGTCAAACTTGCCTTTTATGGACTTTCCATATTTAGCCAAGTCAAACTTGACTTCATTTCTTCTCCCATGTTGAGTCTAACTCGAAGTGGAACCAAGTCAAGTCAAACTTGATTTGGATTTAGGTCAAGTCAAACTTGCCTTTTATGGACTTTCCATATTTAGCCAAGTCAAACTTGACTTCAATTTTTTTTTTCTCCATCTATTTGTTCTTTGCGTGTGACCCTATAGGTTCTTGTAACGTTGGCAATGCTTCTAACCTCTTAGAAACATAAGCAATGAGCGGTATCTAGCAACACATCATTGCTACCCAAGTTACAAGAATGTTGAGATCCAACATCACCTTGTGACTAATAATTGTGACTCTCACAATATATGATAATGTCCCTCTATCCTTGATATCTAGATTGACTCAATTGAGGCATAGACCGTGTCATCCTCGAGTCAATCTATATCTTGAACTCCAAGTAGACTCACACTAATCAAGTGAGCTCAATATCTCATATTGACTCACTTGGGCATGGCCATGCACTTTGTGGTCTCACTCTATCAAGAATACGATATCGCTCCCGTCATATAGGAGGATAGATCCCATCTACATCACTCACATCCCTCTCCATAATTTGTTACATACCCAGTAATCGCCTTTATAGTCACCCATTT
>JAGFNQ010006897.1:127460-196462 GCA_024364735.1 Boesenbergia rotunda | reverse complement strand
CACTCCAACATAGGCTCAGCCAAGGCACATCACAGGTAATGGAACAGTATATGGTTGCGTTCAGAAACTTCTGACAGCGCGTTTGAATTAATGTTCAGATACTGATCGGTCACCAGACCGATCAGTGATGACCCTGATCGATCAGGTGATCTCCTGATCGATCCAGTCCCTCTCTGATCGATCACCCTGATCGATCAGAGAACTTGGTTTCTTTCAAACGCAGGCAGCCCAAAGGTTCCTGATCGGTCCACTGACCGATTAGGGACTTGTCCTGATCGGTCACTGACCGATCAGGGACTTGTCCTGATCGGTCATGTTGACCGATCAGGACATCCCTGGACCGATCAGGGGCTCTCCTGATCGGTCCAGGAGGGCCCTGATCGGTCCGTATGACCGATCAGGGTCTTCTCCCTCCTACTCACTGATCGTTCATCAGAACGATCAAACCTTCCAACAGAAAGGTTGGAAAACCTTCTGTTCTCTCCCTGATCGTTCACCAGAACGATCAGGCTCCCTGGATTTCCCTGGATCGATCACCTGATCGATCCTCCAAAGAGACTCCGTGCCAACCGATCTCCAGACCGATCAGGCTCCAATTCAACTCAACCCGGCTTCACTTACCGGGGTTTCAGTCACCCGGCTTCACTCACCGGGGTTTCAATCACCTGGCTTCACTCACCAGGACCCAGCTTCACTCACCGGGATTTTTCCACCTAGCTTCACTCACTAGGACCTGGCTTCACTCACCAGGGTTTCAATCACCTAGCTTCACTCACTAGGACCTGGCTTCACTCACCAGGATTTCAATCACCCGACTTCACTCACCGGGATTTTTCCACCTAGCTTCACTCACTAGGACCTGGCTTCACTCACCAGGGTTTCAATCACCTAGCTTCACTCACCAGGGTTTCAATCACCCGGCTTCACTCAACCAAACTTAAATCGTTGTCAACACCAAAACAACAATCGGACCAGACTGCATCAACAATCTCCCCCTTTTTGTTGTTTGGCAACCCGATTTAAGTTTAGGTATTCATTAATCAGAGTCAATTAAATTATCATAAGGGAATCAAAGTCCTCCCCCTACAATAACAAACCCTAAACTTAATCAACCATTCTCTCCCCCTTTGTCAAACACCGAAAAGGGTATGGTTATTAAGTTTAATCATAACTCCCCCTCAACCTAGGGTCTCTTCCCAAAATCCGAAATAATCAAAGATAGAAGTTTTGCATATGAGAGGCATATACCATAAATGTATCATGGCAACAATGTATATGCATCATACGACAATAACAGTGGTTGAAAACATACACCGAACTATATCATGGTCACATATGTGTATGTTTCATATGTCAAGTAAGGAATGCTTCTGTATCTGATATATAATTCTGATTATTTGATACAGAAATATTTTGTTAATCTGGGGAGCGATCAGATTTAAAAAAAATTTTCTGAAACCAGATACATTCCTGATCAGACTGCATTGACATTTTGCATTCCTCAACGGGGGCATAGACTCTATTACTATTCGTTATTTCAGAAATATTTCCGAAACACGACATTAAGACTAAGAGTCATGACTCAACACACCCTTTCTTATCAATTTGAACATCCCAACATAGGTTTGTATCAATTTGATATTTAATCCTTAATGTTTCAGAAACATTCCTGAAAATCAAAAATCTTAGAAATTTCTACCCTTCTTTGACCAATTGAACATCATAATTGGACTGATCGGTCACCAGACCGATCAGGAGGATCCCTGATCGGTCACAGTGACCGATCAGGGTGGGTCCTGATCGGTCGGTGGACCGATCAGGCTTGGTATTTAGGAGTTTCGCACAATTTTACTCAGGTTTCAGAAACCAGCAAAAGCAGAAGCTTTCAGTAACTGTTTCTATCTCCTAATTCACTTAGATTTTCTCCCTAAATGAGCTTTGTTCATCATAATTCACTTAATCAAACAATTATCAAAATGTGATACTTAAAATCAGATTTTCAAAATATGATCAGCATGTATCAATATATATATGATCAGATTTCATAATACAAATAACACTGTGATCAAACTTTCAAAAACATGCTTGTATCAAATTAGTACCAAAACATGTGTTCATCTTATTCTTAACCAAAATTGGCATGCATTCATGATGTATAACATATACAAGAAAACATAAATTGCAACAAGAAACCTAACTATCCAAGACAACCCATGGCGAGAGTAAGTTATGTGTCAACCTAAGCCATTCATATGAATTTGATGAAATGGTAAGCTCATTCCTAACTAGGAATGGCTATATGTTTTGGAGGACCAAATATCAACCACTCATGTTGATACATGCTCCCCCTCAACCCATGCTTATACAATTCTAAAGATGGAGGTTTTAGGTACCCAAATTTTGGGACCTAAAGCATCTACAACAACTGACTTTGGCACCCAAGCCTTAGTCATTTTCTTTTGAACTTTTTGACCCTTAGAAGTATGATTTGGTCTAACACGAGTCCTAGACATTAGTGTCATGAAACTTGATTCTTTAGGTTGGTAACCCAAACCAACCTTGTTATAAACTGCTTTTTGGGAATTTAGAATCATATCTAAGGTTTTAGAGCTAGTTGAAAATTTCTGAAGAATATTCTTGAGGTTTTCAATTTCGCTCCTAAGAGTCTTGTTCTCATCCTTGAGGAACTCATCATGAAAGTCATTACTTACCTCATCCTTAGAGGTTCTCAACTGTTCTACCTCCAATTTTAATGATTTGACTTTCTTTTTAGATTTCTCCGTTAAACATGCTATGGTCCTATAACATTTATCTAATTCTGGAGAGATTACCTCTTCATCATCCGAAGATGATGAAGGCGCGGTTGAGGAGCTTGATTCGCTATCACTCTCCTTGTTTGGCTCATCTAGTGCCACTAAAGCCACATGGCAGTACTCCACCTTTTCTTTCTTCTGCTCCTTCTTCTTCTCCTTCTTTTGTCTTCTGTTCCCTGCCATAAAAGCCAACCCTTTCTCTTTTGGGCTTTGGTTAGCGATCTCGTGTAATTCCATCTCACAGAATAAATCTTCTAATTTAATAATGGAAAGATCCTTGGATACCTTGTAAGCATCCACCATGGATGCCCACAAGGCACTTCTAGGAAAAGCTTTAAGAATATACCTTACGAGGTCGCGATTGTCTACCCTTTCACTGATGGAATGGAGGCCGTTGAGTATCTCCTTGAACCTTCCATGAAGCTCACTTACCTTCTCATTTTCTCCCATGGAAAGGTTTTGAAGTTGGCTAAGAAGGAGATCCTTCTTAGCTGTTCGGGTGTCTTGAGTTCCTTCATGAAGTTCTCTGAGTTTGTCCCAGAGATCCTTAGCACTTGTGAAGGGGCCAACTTTTATCAGTTGGTCCTTGGTCATACTGCATTGCAAGGTGACCACAGCCTTTGCATCAGCTTCTCCCTTTCTGACTTGCTCAGTAGACCAGCTCGAGAACTCGAGCTCTTTTCCTTCTGCATCCTTTGGAGGGGAGAAACCCTCCTTGACAGCAAACCACATTTGGATGCTTGTCTTCAGGTAATATTCCATTCGCGATCTCCAGTACTGAAAATCTGAGCCATCGAAGTAGGGAGGTCTGTTGGTGCTGAAACCCTCTCTCAAAGCCATCAGGTTTAGCTCTCGGATGTTAAGCCGTGAAGAAGAGCCCCAGGCTCTGATACCACTTGTTGGGCTAGAGAGGGGGGTGTGAATAGCCAAGACAAGAGATTTTGGCTCTTTTTGATCTTTCTCTGCAGTTAGGGTTAGGCAGCGGAAACAAATACAGAAACCAAATAACTGCAGAACAGAAACAGAAACCAAACCAGTCGCTAACACCTCGATGTACAAGGTTCGGGGATAACTTGCCCCTACTCCTTGGCGTGCTCGTAAGGTGAGCGATCCCTTGATCGTCGGCAGATCAAGCCCCGGTGTCCCGGATAGAACAGAGTCTCCTTCTCGGTGGAGAAACCTCTCCACAAGCTTCTCAGAATGATACAAGGTTAAGCACAGGAGAATACGAGAGGGACTCACTCAAAGATGTACAGGAACACTCAAGAGTAAGCTCTAAGAGATCTCACAGCAACAAAAAACACAGCAACACACTTGCTTCTTTCTGTTCTCTTCTGTTGTCTCTCCTTTTCGATCTCTTCAGCCGCTTCCTCTTAAGTGCTTCCTCACTGCCAAGTCTCATCAGCATCACTGAGCCATATCACTGAGCCATGCTTGACCCACCAACTCCACTGAGCACCCAGTCCACTGAAGTCCTCTTCAGCTGAGCCTCCGTCAGTCGCCAGCCGCTCCAATCGCCCGTTGAGACTTTGACAAGGCCACACAACCACTCCAGAGAAGGCTCCTCCTTCCTTGAGTGCTTGACACCATCCCTGTTACCTGCACACACTCCAACATAGGCTCAGCAAGGCACATCACAGGTAATGGAACAGTATATGGTTGCGTTCAGAAACTTCTGACAGCGCGTTTGAATTAATGTTCAGATACTGATCGGTCACCAGACCGATCAGTGATGACCCTGATCGATCAGGTGATCTCCTGATCGATCCAGTCCCTCTCTGATCGATCACCCTGATCGATCAGAGAACTTGGTTTCTTTCAAACGCAGGCAGCCCAAAGGTTCCTGATCGGTCACTGACCGATTAGGGACTTGTCCTGATCGGTCACTGACCGATCAGGGACTTGTCCTGATCGGTCATGTTGACCGATCAGGACATCCCTGGACCGATCAGGGGCTCTCCTGATCGGTCCAGGAGGGCCCTGATCGGTCCGTATGACCGATCAGGGTCTTCTCCCTCCTACTCACTGATCGTTCATCAGAACGATCAAACCTTCCAACAGAAAGGTTGGAAAACCTTCTGTTCTCTCCCTGATCGTTCACCAGAACGATCAGGCTCCCTGGATTTCCCTGGATCGATCACCTGATCGATCCTCCAAAGAGACTCCGTGCCAACCGATCTCCAGACCGATCAGGCTCCAATTCAACTCAACCCGGCTTCACTTACCGGGGTTTCAGTCACCCGGCTTCACTCACCGGGGTTTCAATCACCTGGCTTCACTCACCAGGACCCAGCTTCACTCACCGGGATTTTTCCACCTAGCTTCACTCACTAGGACCTGGCTTCACTCACCAGGGTTTCAATCACCTAGCTTCACTCACTAGGACCTGGCTTCACTCACCAGGATTTCAATCACCCGGCTTCACTCACCGGGATTTTTCCACCTAGCTTCACTCACTAGGACCTGGCTTCACTCACCAGGGTTTCAATCACCTAGCTTCACTCACCAGGGTTTCAATCACCCGGCTTCACTCAACCAAACTTAAATCGTTGTCAACACCAAAACAACAATCGGACCAGACTGCATCAACAATACAAATGATCATTTTGAGGAAATTAGAAGTTGTACCAAAAGTCAAGCACAATTATTATTCTTCATGG
The DNA here is from genome assembly GCA_024364735.1 of Boesenbergia rotunda. Lineage (NCBI taxonomy): Eukaryota > Viridiplantae > Streptophyta > Magnoliopsida > Zingiberales > Zingiberaceae > Boesenbergia > Boesenbergia rotunda. Next base: position 190,989 of record JAGFNQ010006897.1, on the reverse strand, counting down.
AAAGATATTTTTTCTAGGATAGGGTATATCCTAGCAAATGTGCTTGCAAACTCTTAGATTGTTCAAGGTTTTGTTGAGTTCTTTTTGGCACTTGGGATAAGGTTGTTTGGGGGCAATCCTTTAATGGTGTCCAAGGGGGAAGAACTTGGAAGTTGAGTTGGGTATAACTCAACATGGTGTTAGTGTGTTAAGTTAGATAGAACTTAATATTGGTAGATTGAAAATTAGGAGAAGACATAGGTTAAGAGGGAGGTTGTCTCTTATACCTTGATTTTCATAGAATTTTTTTTTGGATTTTGTGTCAAACATGGGAACAGTGATAGATATATGGTTGGATGTATTTTTCCCAAGTAGGTATAGGTACCACAAAGTTCTCCATAAAATTTGAGATTTTTTGGAGATTTATGGAATTTCTGGCACATTTCTGAATTTGGCCAGAAAAGTTGATTTTCAGAGTATCAGTCGACTACCATGGGGGGCAGTCGACTAGTCAGGGCAGGATTGGGTATCCAGCAGCTAATTTATGACCAAATGATGTAAAACAAGTGTATGGGGGGCTAGTATACTGTGTTTAGGATTATTGGGGATTAAAAGATCCAATAATTGGGATATTGTTGGAATCTTTTTGATGTTAGACAAAGGGGGAGAAGTGTTGGGTTTAATTTGGAAAACCAAACACACCATTGCAGGAAACCCTTGGTTTAGGAGGAGCTGAGATTAAGGGGGAGCATGGTTGCTCCATTCTTGGTGTAAGGGGAACCTTGGAGGGGTTCTTAAAAAGCCTTTGTAAGTTCAGTGTAGGGGGAGCTTTGGAGAAGCTTTAAAAAGCCCATTTTGGTGAAAAGTCCTAACTTGGAGGGTTAGGTGTGTGAAATTCCTAACTTGGAGGGTTAGGTGTGGGATGCCTTGGGATAGGATCCTTGTTTGCATTGCATATGCATTGGTGGTATAAGTCCAAGGTGGAGCCTTGACAACGTAAGTCCAGTTATTTGTTTAGCATTGTTTTTGCTACTTATACTATGTGTTTTCCCTAACTTAAACGTATTGCCAAACATCAAAAAGGGGGAGATTGTTGAGGCAATCTGTGGTCCGGAGTGACCATGTGTTTTGATGCTTGGGCAAAGGGATTAAGTTAGGGTTTGTTGTTGGACTAACATGTGTATGTGAGTGTGCAGGTTTGCAGGTACACATGGACTTGGTTGATGTCTTCAAGTTAAGGATGTCATGGAGGCAAGTTGGAGGCTTGTGTGCGCATCCGAGGGACCGTGGATAGCAGGGACGATGAGCCGAGGGACGCAGACTTCGAGGCGTACGTGAAGGATGACATGGAGGCAAGCTGGAGGCTTGCGTGCGCATCCGAGGGACGAGGGTCAAAGATGAAGAGGGCGTAAAGGCAACAGTCGAGGCTGCTGGTGAAGAGTCGACCAGGTTGTGAGGGTCCTAGTGTGAGTTGTTGTACTCGGGAACTAAGCTGGGAGGGTTCGAGTGCGGAGTGAAATGTACTCGGGGAGTGTAACCCTAGGCTTAGTAAGGGACCAGTCGACTGCCCCCAGGGCAGTCGACTGGTAGCACCCATAATTCGAACGTTGGGTGCCAACGGTCGAATTTGAGTGTGGGCAGTCGACTGGTGACAGCCAAACAGAAGGTAAGTCCTATTTAAGAGGGCTTCGTTTTGGCTGGGATCTTTAACGAAACAAGCTTGGTTAAGACTTGTTAGTAGTCTCTAGAGGCCAAGTATTGTCGAGGTGCTGTGGCGAGGTTTCTCCACCCACAAGGAGCGACAAGGGCTAGCCGGAGGTTATTCGGGGAGTGATCCACCGAAGGATTCTTGGATTAGTCACCCTTAGGGGTGGATACCAAGTAAATCGGTATTGTTAGCATTGTTTCTTATTGTTCACTGTATTTTTGTATTGTGCTAACAATCTTGTAGAGAAAGAATCAGAAAAGTGATATTCACCCCCCCCTCTAGCAACGTTATCGATCTAACACCCACTACTCCTTAAGAGGAAATTGTTCATATTCCTTTGATTACTTCTAATAATGAGACAAAACAATAAGACATTGTCTATCAACTCCCAGAAGAACAAATACAATAACCTCTAGAACCAATATATGAAGAACAAGTGTCTTTACGTATGTCCACTAGAGAAAGGAGGAGTGCTATTTTGGATGATTACATTGTACTACTCCAAGAACATGGGAAAAATAATGGTATCACTGAGGATGATTCGATCAACTTTCATCAAGTCATGCAAGATTCAAATTCTCAAAAGTGAATTAAGGCAATGAATGAGGAGTATAAGTCAATGCAAGACAATAATGTTTATGAATTTGTCCTATTACCGAAAGGTGTGAAACCAATTAATCGTAAGTGGATTTTTAAAATCAAACGGTAATATGGAAAGGTATAAAGCACGTCTTGTAGCTAATGACTATACTAACTTTAAAAAGATATTTTCTCTAATTTCAATAAGGACTCTTTTAGGACGATCATAATACTTATCACACACTTCGATATGGAACTCCATCATATGGATGTTAAGACAACTTTTCTCAATGGAGACATTGAGGAAACAATTTATATGGTGCAATCAGAATACTTTGTATTGGGAGATCCAAAGAATATGATTTGCAAACTTAAGAAGTTCATCTATGTGTTAAAGTAAACTTGTCATCAATGACACCATAAATTTCATCTAATAATCATCTCATTTAGTTTTGAGGTGAATGTGCAGATGATTATGTGTATCATAAGCTCAGTGGGAGTAAGCATATCTTCCTTATTTTATATGTTGACGATATTTTACTTGCCACAAACGATATAGGTGTTGGATCGAGAGAATACGATAGGGGGGGTGAATATCGTAAAACCGTTTCGGATTAGAGAGAGAATGCGCAGCGGAAAATTAACACAAAAACAAACACGAACACAAGGATTTACTTGGTTCGGAGTCGCGGTCGGCTCCTACTCCAAGGCCCACGGTCCTTGACCGTTTACTGCAGGCAATTCTATAATGCGCAAAGGTTTACAGAGAATTGTACAGTAGTATTGCAATAAAAGGAATAATTGAACTCTTCGTTACCGACACCCGGTGTGGATCGTACTTCGGTGCGTAGGGTCGTCGTCGACGCTAGAACCTCGAGATCAGAAGTTTCCGGAGCAGAGCGCTTGAGCGAAGAGCGTTGTGGCGTTGAAAAAGTGTGTTTTGAAGCCTTGGGGGTCGAGCCCCTTTTGTAGTGCACCTGGGGGCACCCTGGACGTTGGGGGCGCCCTCCACGTGCCTCTTGATCCGCAAACCCCTATCCGGAACTTGGTCAGCCCTTATCCCTCCACGATCGGGCTCGGAGTTTGACAAGGGCGCCCGGGACACAGGGGGCGCCCTGCTTGACTTGTTCAACAGGTTTTTCGGCTGTCTTGAATTCGATCGCTTCGTTGGCTTGGACCCAGGGCGCCCGAGGCATCCAGGGCGCCCGGGAGCTTGAGGGCGCCTGGCCCAGTGAACTTCCGAAGCACTTCTTGCTCAACTGCTCGTTTGGCTTTGACCTTGGGCGCCCGAGACCTCCCAGGCGCCTAGCCTAGCTGCTGCCCCTCTCCTTTGGGGCGTTCTGAGCTGCAGAAACTCGTTCCTTCGGTCCTGCATCCAGGGTTAGTATCAAACATAATAAAGCAATAATATTATGTTTATACAGCCTTAGTTGTCTTGGTTCTGACTTTGGGTCTCCCAAATGGAACCCTAGGTCGAACCGACGCCTACTGTTCCCTCGACGGGGAACGCGTCCTCACCTACTCCTCTCAGGAGAGTTTACCTTTTGCCAACCGGCTCCTCTGGTTGGACTTTTACCCAGCAGTCCTTTGCCAGGTGCCTGGCAGCCCTTCGCCAGGTCTTGGGTACCAAGCAGTCATTCGCCCGGTGTCTAGTAGTCCTTCGCCAGGTCTTCGACTCCTAGCAGCCCTTCGCTAGGTGCCTAGCAGTCCTTCGCCAGGTCTTAGGTTTTTGCTGCCTAGCAGTCCTTCGCTAGGACTTTGTTTCCTGACAGTCCTTCGCCAGGTGCCTAGCAGCCCTTCGCTAGGACTTTGTTTCCTAGCAGTCCTTCGTCAAGTGCCCAGCAGCCCTTCGCCAGGACTTCTTTCTGCATTCTCAGTGACAACGTTAGATCACCAATAATACTTAATATTGAACCCTTTGCCAATATCAAAACAAGGTTCGATATGGTGCTTCCTGCACCAACAATAGGTATGTTAAATGATACCAAAAGGTTTCTATCTAGATATTTTGAAATGAAAGATCTTAATAACGTGTCTTTTGTACTAGGAATCCAAAGACACCGAGATTGTTCTCGAGGTACGCTAGGATTATCGCAAAGGAACTATATCAATAAAGTGTTTAAAAGATTTGACATTTGAGATTACAAACCAAGAACACCCTAGTCACTAAAGCAGACAAGTTTAGTCTTAAATAGTGCCCTAAAGGAAGTCTCGAGACTCAAGAAATATAAAAGATTCCCTATGCTTCGGCAGTAGGAAGTTTTATGTATGCTCAAGTTTGTACATGTCCAGATATTACGTACATTGTTCGAGTGTTGGATAGATATTTAAGCAATCTTTGAATGGATCATTGGAAAGCAGCAAGAGGGTAGTGAGATATCTAAAGAGAACTAGTGATTACATGCTCACATATAAGAGGTCAAATATTCTTGAGATCATGAGATATTCTAACTCCGATTTTGTAGGATGTCAAGATAGCATGAGATCCGCTTTAGTCTATATTTTCTCTTAGTTGGCGGAGCTATCTCTTAGAGAAGTGTCAAATAGGCATTGGCAGTTTCTTCCACCATGACAACAGAGTTTATAGTATATTTTGAGGTATCTAATCATGAAATGTGGCTGAAAAATTTTATCTCTGGGTTGCGTATTTTGGAAAGGGTTGAAAGAACACTAAAATTATTTTGTAACAATAGATTAGCTATATTATATTCTAATAATAATAGGAGCTTGACAAAATCAAAGTACATTGATACAAGTTCTTTGTTGTGAATGAAAAAGTACAAAGTGGACAGATTTCAAGAGAACATAAGCACAAACTTCATGATAGTAGTGTTGGGGCAATCGACCCAAGTATGATCGAGTGAATCATGGGTTTTGATGTGTGTGTGTCAATATGATTAAGTTAGGTTGTCATGTTAGTTTGATATGTGTGTTTAAGTCATGCAGGACTTGGTGAATCACACATAAAGTACGCATCCTTGGGACGAGAGCCGAAGGAAGAGGACTCCAAGGGAAAGCCGGGGAAGTAGACTTCAAGGGCATACACGAAGGATGGCATGGAGGCAAGCCGTGGGCTTGTGTGCGCATTCGAGGAACGAAAGCCAATGAAGAGAACTTCAAGAGGCGAGCCAAGGGAGTGAACTTCAAGGCATATGCGAAGGGTGATCTTCGGATTGAGTTTGAGTGAAAATGTAATTTGGGCAGTTGACTGAGGACAGGGCAGTCGACTGCCAGAATTCACAGAAAGATCAATCGACTGGTCCTGAACCAGTCGACTGATCAGTTCGAAAAACTAACTGTTAGGCTAGCTGTTTAGCTAGAACCAACCGGGGCAATCGACTGGCGTTGGGACTGGACTATTTCAGGAACAGTTCTCTCCTCTATTTAAGAGGAAACTTTGAGCAGAATAGGGTTGCGGTTCTAGAGTGTAGAATCCTATTCTAAGTGCTCAAAGTCTCATTCTTTTCCTCTCACTTTCATTTCTACTTTGTAAAGAGGAAGAGAGCATCTTGTGAAGGTTTCTCCACCTTGAAGGAGAAGTTCATAGTGGAGTTTGTGTGCGCGGTGTGGATCCTTGGACTAGTCACCTCTTGGAAGTGGATACCAAGTAAATCAGAGAGTTAGCATTGTTTCTTGTTTCTTTTGATTTTGTTCTTGTGCTTTAGTTAACAATTTTGTAGACAAAATCGAAGAAGTTGCTATTCACCCCCTCTAGCAAACGCCAAGGTCCTAACAAGTTGTATCATAGCCCGGTTCGTTTCGGAAGAACTCACCGTCAACCAGAACATCAAGATGGCGTTCCAAGAGGGGTATAACACCGCACGATCACTATTTTTCGATGGCAACGACTTTGCATATTGGAAAGGTAGGATGAAATATTTTCTAATGAATGATATTGAGAATTTGTTTAGTATTGTAGATGGTTTTAAAGTGCCAATGAATGAATGAGGAGAACCTCTTCCTATAAAGAATTAGACAAAAGAAATTATGAAAAAGGCACAAGCAAATGCGAAGGCTACAACAACTCTACAATGTGGTCTTTCAAAGGAGCAATTGAACAAAGTAGGACCATTCAAGACCGCAAAAGAGCTTTGGAAAAAGCTCATTGAGCTAAATGAGGGATCAAATGAATCAAGAAAAGCCAAGAAGGATCTCTTGGTGGCACAACTTCAATCCCTCACCATGAAGATAAATGAAACCGTGAGCCAATTGCATGGTAGAGTTAAAGAGATCATCAATGAATTTCATGTGATAGGTGAGGAAATGGAGAATAGGGATCTAGTAAGGTATGCGCTTCAATCGTTCCCTAGAACCACTCTATGGGCATCAATGATTGATGTCTATAGAGTCTCTAGGGATCTTTCTTTAGTAAAGCTTGATGATTTATTTTGTGAATTTGAACTTCATGAACAAGCTAATGTGTCTACTAAAGAAAAAGGTGTAGCTCTTGTTGTAGAAAAAGAAAGAAGGAAGAAGAAGGACAAGAAGAAGGTCTCGTACTCATCATCCGAATCGGAAGAATCAGGTGCCTCAATGGATAGCGATCAAGAGGCGTATATGGTAAGGAAGATGAGGAAAGTATTTAAGAGTTTTTCTAACAAATCTCATAATAGGAAAAACTCAAGGAGTAAGAATAAAACAAGAGAGGTTATATGCTATAATTGCCATGGAGAATGACACATGAGGACTTAACAGATACTTTTGTTGTACCGTCCTTTAGGTGGAATTTTATTTCTGTTTCTCACTTGGACAAATTAGGTTATTGTTGTTCATTTGGAAATAGTTAATTTTGTTTACTTATTAATTCTACTATTATTGGAATCGATTCACTTATAATTTATGACAATCTCTATATGCTTGATATAAATACTTCTTATATTGAAACCCTAAATGTGGAATCACGTGGTACTAAGCGTAAATTTAATACTAAAAACACATGTCCATTATGACACAAACGTTTAGGGCACATCTCTAAAAATAGAGTTGAACGACTTGTATTAAATGGAATTTTATATTTCATTGATTTGACGGACCTAGCCATTTGTGTTGAATGCATTAAGGGCAAACTGACCAAAACAAATAAAGAAAGTACATATAGAGCTACAGAAGTATTGGAATTGATATATAAGAACATTTGTGGGCCGTTTCCAACACCATCTTGGAATGGTCAATAATATTTTGTATCATTTATTAATGATTATTTTATATATGCATACATATTTTTTATTCATGAAAAGGTTCAAACATTAGATATTTTTAAATCATTTAAGGTTGAAGTTGAGAACCAATTTGACAAAAGAATTAAGAAAGTCAGATCTGATTGTGGTGGTGAATACTACGGTAGATATGACGCTTCAGGTGAGCAACGTCTAAGATCTTTTGCTCAATACCTAGAGGAGTGTGGAATTATCCCACAGTACACTATGCTAGGCTTGCCAAGCATGAATGGTGTAGTTGAACAATGATATCAGACTCTTAAGGATATAGTAAGGAGTATGGTTAATCATTCAACTTTACCAACATCACTCTGTGGAGAAGCATTAAAGATAACAACTTACATTCTAAATCGAGTACCCACTAAAGCAGCTACTAAAACACCTTTTGAGCTTTGGACAAAGTGAAAGTCAAGTCTAAAACATTTTCATGTTTAGGGATGTCCAACTGAGGCTAGACCGTACAGACCATATGAAAAGAAATTGGACTCTAGAATAGTAAGTAGTTACTTTATTGGATATTCTGAGTAATCAAGGGGTTATAAGTTTTATGATTCCAAAGTAAAGAATATCTTTGAGATGATAACTACAACGTTCTTTGAGGATATTAAGGTTTGGGGGAAGAATAAAATAACAGACATTGTCATTGAGGAGAAATATATCTCGACTACCCTTCAAGAGGAAATGGTTTATATTCCAATGATTACTTCTGATAATGATTAAGATTTTATTTTTGTTAGTGATCAGGATGCAACACAAGAACGATAGGACGTTGTCAATCAACTCCCAGAAGAAAAAACTCAACAGTCTCAAAAATTAATGCATGAAGAATAAGTGTCTTTACGTAGGTCTATTAGAAAAAAAGAGGAGTGCTATGTTAGATGATTACATAGTACTACTCCAAGAATATGAAGAAATGATGATATGGTGGAGGATGATCCAATCAACTTTCGTCAAGCCATGCAAAATTCAAATTTTCAAAAGTAGATTAAGGCAATGAATAAGGAGTATAAGTCAATGTAAGACAATAAAATTTGGAAACTTGTCTTATTACCAGAAGGGGTGATACCCATTGGTTGTAAATGGATTCTTAAAACCAAACGGGATTCGAATGATAATGTCGAAAGATATAAAACACATCTTGTAGCTAAAGGCTATACTAAAAAATATGGGATTGACAATAATGAGACCTTTTCTCTAATTTTAACGGACTCTTTTAGGACAATCATGACATTTGTCTCACACTTCGATATGGAACTCCATCAAATGGATGTCAAGATAGTTTTTCTCAATGGAGACATTGAGGAAACAATCTATATGGTGTAATCAGAATACTTTGTATCAGGTGATCCAAAGAGTATGGTTTGCAAACTTAAAAAGTCCATCTATGGGTTAAAGTAAATTTCTCATTAATGGTACCATAAATTTCATCAAATAATCATCTCATTTGGTTTTGAGGTGAATGTTGTAGATAATTATGTGTATCATAAGTTCAATGGGAGTAAGCATATTTCATGATTTTATATGTTGATGACATTTTGGTTGCCACAAATGATATAGGTATGTTAAACGATACCAAGAGATTTCTATCTAGATATTTTGAAATAACAGATCTTGGAAATGCATCTTTTGTATTAGGAATCCAAATACACCGCGATCGTTCTCGAGGTACTCTTGGATTATCACAAAAATACTATTCAATAAGGTGCTTAAAAGATTTGGCATGCATGATTACAAACCAGGAAACACCCCGCTAAAGGAGATAAGTTTAGTCTTAGACAGTGCCCTAAAGGAATCCTCGAGACTTAAGAAATATAAAAGATTCCCTATGCTTCGGCAGTAGAAAGTCTTATGTACGCTTAAGTTTATATGTGTCCGGATATTGGGTATATTGTTGGAGTATTGGGAAGATATTTAAGAAACTCAGGAATGGACCATTGGAAAGTAACAAAGAGAGTAATGAGATATTTAAAAAGAACTAGTAATTACATACTCACATATAAGAGGTCAGATAATCTGGAGATCATGGGATATTCTGACTATGATTTTGCTGGATGCCAAGATAGTATGAGATCTACTTCAGACTATAATTTTCTGTTGGCTAATGGAACTATCTCTTAGAAAAGTACCAAATAGGCATTGACAGCTTCTTCCACCATGGCAGCAGATTTTATAGCCTATTATGAGTCATCCAATGATGGAATATGGTTGAAAAATTTTATCTCTAGGCTGTACATTTTGGGAAGGATTGAGAAACCACTGAAGTTATTTTGCGACAATAGATCAACTATATTATATTCCAACAATAATAGAAGCTCGACAAAATCAAAACACATTGATATCAAATTCCTTGTTGTGAAAGAAAGAGTATAAAGTAGACAAATCTTGATAGAACACATACATACAAACTCGATAATAGCAGATCCTTTGATGAATGGTCTATCACCCAATGTCTTTTATGAGCATACCACTCACATGAGTGTTATTCAATTTGGTGAAATCTAGATCTAGTGGAAGTTTGTATTATCTATGTTTTCTATATATGTTTGATTATGTCTCTTAAATTTATGTGTTTAGAGATTCTCTAATCAGATATAAAGTTTAATGTTTACTTTATTACACTTTGTATAAGTTAAGTTAATTTTTTTTATCTCACTTTGGATAAGAAGGACCAATTAAAAATTGACATGAATAGATCACCTTATATGTAATTTTCATACCACAATTTATAATTGATCTAAGTCATTTGTGTTGGTGACGAGATGGCTAGAGAGGGGGGGTGAATATAGCCAGACACTCAAATCGCCCCCTCTTCTAAAACTTTCTTCCTGTGATCAGATTAGTAGCAGCGGAAACAAAATACAACAAGAAGAATAAAACAGAGAAAGGAATCACAAACCAAACAAACACTAAGACGAAGATGTACAAGGTTCGGGGATAACTTGCCCCTACTCCTTGGCGTGCCCGTAAGGTGGGCGATCCCTTGATCGTCGGCAGATCAAGCCCCGGTGAACCCGGATAAGATAGAGCCTCCTTCTCGGTGGAGAAACCTCTCCACAGATCTCACGAATGATATAATTTGAGTACAGGAGATCTCACAAGAAGGAACACTCACAAAGCTCTCACAGGAATGCAACAAGATCGCTTAAGCACAAAGCAACAGAGAGCACGAACACAGCCCAGCCAAACTTTCCAAGTTTCTATCTTTTTCGCCAACGCTCCTCTGCTTCCAGCTTCGTCACTTAAGCTCTGCTCACCATCACAAGCTTCATCAGCATCCACTGAGCCAGCTTGAACCCACTGACCTCCCTGAGCACTCAGTCCACTGAAGACCTCCTCTCCAGCTGAGCCTCCGTCAGTCGCCAGCTGCGTCAGTTGCCCATTGAAACCTGAGAATGAGAAACAGCCAAACCTGCTCAACGGAAAGCCTCCCATTGACCCTCCTTGAGTGTTTGAATCACCTGCTATCACCTGCACACTCCAATAGAGGCTTAGCAATGCATATCAAAACATATCAGCAGTGTATCAGAGAATCGGCAGTGAAAACAGACTTCTGACAGCATATTTGAATTAAAGTTCTGCTCCTGATCGGTCACCAGACCGATCAGGAAGGACCCTGATCGGTCACCAGACCGATCCAGAAGTCTTCTGCACAATCCTGATTGGTCCCCAGACCAATCAGGCTCCTGCCTGATCGGTCACCAGACCAATCAGGCTCCAGCCTGATCGGTCACCAGACCAATCAGGCTCCAGCCTGATCGGTCACCAGACCAATCAGACTGCTTCCAGACCGATCAGGAGTCATCCTGATCGGTGATAGTGAGAACCTTGCGACAAATGATCGTTCACTAGACCGATCTGAGCAGTATCCCTGATCGGTCACCAGACCGATCAGGAGCAGATCAGCAGGGGAACTCAACTCACTGTTAGCTCCCTGATCGGTCACCAGACCGATCAGGAGCTGTGCAGTGAGTGAAACACACACTCCCTGATCGGTCTCCAGACCGATCAGACATCGCTGGATCGATCACCAGACCGATCCACGAAGGAGCAGCGTGCCAACTCCCTGATTGGTCACCAGACCGATCCAGGGACGCAGACCTAGCCTTCCAAGCTAGGATTTCATTCACCTTAGCCCTCCAAGCTAAGGATTTTTCAATCTAACTCTCCAAGTTGGGAATTTGCACTTAACCCTCCAAGTTAGGACTTTTCACCTAGCCCTCCAAGCTAGGACTTTTCACCTAGCTCTCCAAGCTAGGACTTTTCACCCAACCCCTCCGAGTTAGACCTTCATCCAACCTAGCCCTCCAAGCTAGGCACCTGACCCTCCAAGCCAGGACTTTTTCACCTAACTCTCCAAGATGGGACTTTTCACCTAACCCTCCAAGTTAGGACTTTTCACCTAGCCCTCCAAGCTAGGACTTTTCACCTAGCCCTCCAAGCTAGGACTTTTCACCTAGCCCTCCAAGCTAGGACTTTTCACCCACCTCTTCCGAATTAGGACTTTCCAACACCTGGCTTCACTCACCAGGACCCGGCTTCACTCACCGGGATTTCCAACACCTGGCTTCACTCACCAGGACCCGGCTTCACTCACCGGGATTTCCAACACCTGGCTTCACTCACCAGGACCCGGCTTCACTCACCGGGATTTCAATCACCTGACTTCACTCACCAGGACCCGGCTTCACTCACCGGGATTTCAACCTAGCTTCACAAGCTAGGACATGGCTTCACTCACCAGGGTTTCATGCCCAGTCCCCGACCAGGACTTTAACCCAAATTCGCTCAACCAAACTTAAATCATTGTCAAACACCAAAACAACAACCGGGCCAGACTGCATCAACAATCTTCCCCTTTTTGTTGTTTGACAACCCGATTTAAGTTTAGGTATCAATCAATTGAAGTCCATTCAATTCTCATAAGGGAATCATGATCCTCCCCCTATAATAACCATAAACTTAATCAGCCATTTTCTCCCCCTTTGTCAAACATCGAAAAGGGTATGGTTATTAAGTTTGAACACAACTCTCCCTCAATCAAGGGTCTCCCAAAAAAAATAATCAAAGGATAATTTCTGAATTGCATATGAGAGGCATATACTATAAATGTATCATGGCAACAATGTATATGCATCATACGACAACATTTATCGCAGTTCCATCAGACTGATGATCGATACAGAAAAATTTCTGATTTATCTATGAACGATCAATTTTCAGAAAAATTTCTATAATTCTGATTCGTTCAAGATCGGACTGCATTAACACTTGGACTTCCATGTGAAGACATATACAGAAGTATATCATGGTCAAATACGTATATGCTTCATAGGATGAGTAAGGAATGCAACTGTATCTGAAAAATAGTCCTGATTGGTCTCCGTGACCAACCAGGTCTGTTGATTACGTGATACAGAAGGATATTTGATTAGTCTGGGGAGCGATCAGATTTCAGAAAAATTTCGAAAACTCTGATACGTTCCTGATCAGACTGCATTAACAATTTGCATCCCATAACTGGTGAGAGGACTTTATTGATATTCGGTATTTCAGAAAAATTTCTGAAACATGACATTAAGAACAAGAGTCATGACTCAACAAACCATTTCTTATGAATTTGAACATTCCAACATAGGTTTGTATCAAATCACTATTAAGTACCAGGTTTGTACCACTTGAACAAATTTGTGCTCCCTTAGTACCAGGTTTGTACTAATGGGTGATCAAGTATGTTTCAATTATAATCGGATTGTATCATGTTTGTTTGTATCAGTATGATCATTAAACTAATACAATTCGACGAGAAGTGATTGGTCTGTGAAATTTTTGGATCATTTTGGAATGATCTGGGGGTTCCTTGATCAGAGTCGATCTGATCGGTCACCAGACCGATCAGGGTGAGTCCTGATCGGTCGGTGGACCAATCAGGTCTGATACAGAATGTTTTCTGAAACTGATCAGTTTCAGAAATAGATTTGGTTCAACCCTTAACCATTCCCAAACCCTAATTCAATCAGTTTCAATCCATTAACCATAATGTATATTTCAATTCAAGGAAAATCAAGAATTTCTATGGATTAAGAATAGGTTTGTGTCAAGTTCAATGGATGATCAAAATTTCTTGGACATGCTTGGGATCAATGTACGATCAAAATTTTCATAACATGCTTGTATCACATTATGATCAAAGTTTCCATAACTTGTATGCACACAATCATCTGATCCGAAAATTCATAGACATGGATAGCACATAGAGTAAATCATGGCATACTTGATCATGTTCACCCAACAAAATACCTTAAGCAAACCTAAGTCTAAGCCTTAAGTTCATGTTCTTGTCTATTGATGCCTTATGAGTAATCAGTTCAAACAAAAACAATGATGAAGTTGAGAAGTAATGTGTTCATCTTGTTCAAACTTTTCATGTCATAGACCAATATTAATAACACATACATTAAAGTCATGGCATACTCAACTAGGTTCATCTCAAAAATTAGAACACTTAAGCCTAAGATATATCATGTGTTGTTGGCTAACTTCAAGCCTTACAGTGAGCTATAGAGTTCAATCCTAATCATGGCATATTGAAGTTAAAACTCATGGATTGGATTGAGAAGTCATACTTCCAAGTGTGTATTACAGTCATGGTTCCAACCGATTTGAAATCAAGTTTGAGTTAGGCTTCCGAAATAGGTATGCATGCAATCATTTGAATAGAAAATTCATAGACATGGATAGCACACATGATGAATGCATAATTCTATTCGGTAAAGATGAACTAGACAGTTCCTTCTTTGTTTTGGAAGCAAACTTGATCATGAAAGAATTTTAATACTAAAGTAGATCATACTTAAACATCATTAAGTTCTTTGACACATGAATTCCATAAAAAGTACTAGCCAAGGGTTCATATTGTTATAAAAACTAAAACAATAGAGATCAAAGCACTTAATTTGAACATTCCATAACTAATCATGTGAATGACAATTTTTGTTGGTCATGGGTTTGGAGCACCAAATATCAACCTCCCATATTGATAGATACTCCCCCTCAAACAATGCTTATACAATTCTAAATATTGAGGTTTTAGGTACCCAAATTTTGGGACCTAAGGAATCTACAATGAAAGACTTTGGCACCCATGCCTTAGTCACTTTCATTTTGACCTTTTGAACCCTAGAATCATTTGATGATCTAAAATGGGTTCTAGACATCAATGACATGAAACTTGATTCTTTAGGTTGGTAACCTAAGCCAACCTTGTTGTAAACCGCTTTTTGTGAATTTAGTATCATGTCTAGAGTTTTAGAGCTAGTTGAAAACTTCTCAAGAATATTCTTGAGGTTTTCAACTTTGCTCTTCAAATCCTTATTTTCATCCTCAAGGGATTCATTATGGAAGTCATTAATATCCTCAACCTTAGAGGATTTCAATTCTTTTACTTCCAACCTTAATGCTTTGACTTTGTCCTTAGATTTTTTAAGCATTTTTGTCAAGCACGCTATTGTTCTATAGCATTTGTCTAACTCCGGAGAGATTACCTCTTCATCATCCGAAGATGATGAAGGCGTGGTTGAGGAGCTTCTCAATTCGTTATCACTCTCCTCCTTTGAATCTTCTAAGGACACTAGAGCCATGTGACAGTGGGTGTTCTCATCCTTCTTCTCCTTTCTTTTGTTACCTGCCACAAAAGCAAACCCTTTCTCCTTTGGGCTTTGGTTAGAGATCTCATGTAGTTCCATTTCACAAAATAGATCTTCTAACTTAACAAAAGATAAGTCCTTGGAAACCTTGTAAGCATCCACCATGGATGACCACAAGGCATTCCTAGGAAAGGCTTTGAGTACATACCTCACTAGGTCTCTATTTTCTACCTTTTCATTTATGGAGTGGAGACCATTCAATACTTCTTTAAACCGTCCATGGAGTTCACTTACCTTTTCATTTTCTCCCATGGTGAGGTTTTGGAGTTGGCTGTGAAGGAGATCCTTCTTGGCAGTCCGGGTGTCTTGTGTTCCTTCATGGAGCTCAAGAAGTTTATTCCATAGATCTTTGGCAGAGGTGAAGGGGCCAACCTTGATTAGCTGTTCTTTGGTCATCCCACATTGCAAGGTCACGACAGCTTTGGCATTTGCTTCCCCCTTCCGGATTTGCTCAGGCGACCACTTGGAAAACTCAAGCTCCTTTCCTTCATTATCCTTTGGAAGGGAAAACCCCTCCTTGACAGTGAACCACAAGCTCATGTTTGTCTTTAAGTAAAACTCCATTCTTGACTTCCAATATGAAAAATCTGTGCCGTCAAAGAATGGAGGTCGGTTTGTGCTGTAGCCTTCTCTTCCAGCCATCTTGCTGTAAGCTCTCGGATGTTAAGCCGTGAACAGAGCCCCAAGCTCTGATACCACTTGTTGGTGACGAGATGGCTAGAGAGGGGGGGTGAATATAGCCAGACACTCAAATCGCCCCCTCTTCTAAAACTTTCTTCCTGTGATCAGATTAGTAGCAGCGGAAACAAAATACAACAGGAAGAATAAAACAGAGAAAGGAATCACAAACCAAACAAACGCTAAGACGAAGATGTACAAGGTTCGGGGATAACTTGCCCCTACTCCTTGGCGTGCCCGTAATGTGGGCGATCCCTTGATCGTCGGCAGATCAAGCCCCGGTGAACCCGGATAAGATAGAGCCTCCTTCTCGGTGGAGAAACCTCTCCACAGATCTCACGGATGATATAATTTGAGTACAGGAGATCTCACAAGAAGGAATACTCACAAAGCTCTCACAGGAATGCAACAAGATCGCTTAAGCACAAAGCAACAGAGAGCACGAACACAGCCCAGCCAAACTTCCCAAGTTTCTGTCTTGTTCGCCTACGCTCCTCTGCTTCCAGCTTCGTCACTTAAGCTCTGCTCACCATCACAAGCTTCATCAGCATCCACTGAGCCAGCCTGAACCCACTGACCTCCCTGAGCACTCAGTCCACTAAAGACCTCCTCTCCAGCTGAGCCTCCGTCAGTCGCCAGCTGCGTCAGTTGCCCATTGAAACATGAGAATGAGAAACAGCCAAACCTGCTCAACGGAAAGCCTCCCATTGACCCTCCTTGAGTGTTTGAATCACCTGCTATCACCTGCACACTCCAATAGAGGCTTAGCAATGCATATCAAAACATATCAGCAGTGTATCAGAGAATCGGCAGTGAAAACAGACTTCTGACAGCATATTTGAATTAAAGTTCTGCTCCTGATCGGTCACCAGACCGATCAGGAAGGACCCTGATCGGTCACCAGACCGATCCAGAAGTCTTCTGCACACTCCTGATTGGTCCCCAGACCAATCAGGCTCCAGCCTGATCGGTCACCAGACCAATCAGGCTCCAGCCTGATCGGTCACCAGACCAATCAGGCTGCTTCCAGACCGATCAGGAGTCATCTTGATCGGTGACAGTGAGAACCTTGCGACAAATGATCGTTCACTAGACCGATCTGAGCAGTATCCCTGATCGGTCACCAGACCGATCAGGAGCAGATCAGCAGGGGAACTCAACTCACTGTTCACTCCCTGATCGGTCACCAGACCGATCAGGAGCTGTGCAGTGAGTGAAACACACACTCCCTGATCGGTCTCCAGACCAATCAGACATCGCTGGATCGGTCACCAGACCGATCCACGAAGGAGCAGCGTGCCAACTCCCTGATTGGTCACCAGACCGATCCAGGGACGCAAACCTAGCCTTCCAAGCTAGGATTTCATTCACCTTAGCCCTCCAAGCTAAGGATTTTTCAATCTAACTCTCCAAGTTGGGAATTTGTACCTAACCCTCCAAGTTAGGACTTTTCACCTAGCCCTCCAAGCTAGGACTTTTCACCTAGCCCTCCAAGCTAGGACTTTTCACCCAACCCCTCCGAGTTAGACCTTCATCCAACCTAGCCCTCCAAGCTAGGCACCTGACCCTCCAAGCCAGGACTTTTTCACCTAACTCTCTAAGATGGGACTTTTCACCTAACCCTCCAAGTTAGGACTTTTCACCTAGCCCTCCAAGCTAGGACTTTTCACCTAGCCCTCCAAGTTAGGACTTTTCACCCACCTCTTCCGAATTAGGACTTTCCAACACCTGGCTTCACTCACCAGGACCCGGCCTTCACTCACCGGGATTTCAACCTAGCTTCACAAGCTAGGACCTAGCTTCACTCACCAGGGTTTCATACCCAGTCCCTGACCAGGACTTTAACCAAAATTCGCTCAACCAAACTTAAATCATTGTCAAACACCAAAACAACAACCGGGCCAGACTGCATCAACAATTTGCTTGTATTGATATACGTGACCATGGATGATTTAGTTGTGAAAGGTACAACGAAGACTATATTGATCCTATTTTATATAATTAATAGACGAGATTGTTAAGGAAGTCATATGGTTATGATGACAAAAGTTTTGAGCTCATTAAAGCTAACATATTTATAAGTTTACGCATATGACCCATTGAGAGATTATTAGAATTTTGGATTCATAATTGTAATTATAAATATTCATTAATTAAATAAGTTAAAAATTAATATGATCTTAATTATGGAATTAAAGAATTTGATTTGAGGGTTTAATTGTTATGAATATAATAATGCGGATATTATGTGTAATTTTTAATTTATTGAGGGGTCAAATTAGAAATAAATAATCTTTGGATTTTATAAATAAAAAGTTATAATCTCAGTTTGCAGAACAACGTTTTTGTTTCATTCCCCATTGATAAAACTCTCTAAAAACTAAAAAGTTTGCAAATTGAAGATCATCCTCTCTGGATTGACTATAAACTCCGTAATTCTATTTGTTACGCCCCCAGAGGCCCACGATCACTCGAAAATCGGGCAGCACCTCACTTGTATAGTGGACAATCTGAAACTTTTATACATACATACTCCACACATATATAGCTCAGTCACATTCGACTGACATCTACACAATCATAAATAAAATAAAATACCACAACCACGCAGTTAAACAAGTAACATAATAAATGATATTCGAAATAAATAAATTTTTCGTAAACTAAAATATGACAATTTAAAATCCAACAGAAGCAATTAAATACACGTCTAATGAAAAGTCAAATATCATCTAAAATAATAATAAAACCAAAAACGACACTAATACTATAAAAAATAACACAAAAGTCCAAAAGTGGAAACAATCTACTCAAGACTGGGGACTAACAGCTGGATATTCTCCTAGCGGCACGAGACACAACTATCGACTACCTGAAAACAAAAAGAAGAACGAGAGATGATGAGTTCCGGGTGGAACTCTGCGGGTATAAGAACAGATAAATGCATGGTATATAAAAAGGCAAAACAAGCATAAAGATAGCAAATGATATACAGTCTCCGGAATAAAGAACGTAAACAAAATACATCTATACGAAATAAAACATACCTGAAAACCATGTAACAAGTAGGGGAAAAATCAAAAAATCTCCCCTAACACCTCCATAAACAGTTAATACTGTCGTACACATCCAGGTCATATAATAAAATGCAAATCATAATTGTATATATATGTCAATCAAATGCAACAATCATAGCTCAAACAAGTGCAACAAACACAAACAAATGCACAATGCACAATATGCACATGATGTCATGATTTGCACTGTACACACACCAACCACCGCTATATTGGGTGGCGACGAAGATTAGGAGACGAAACGGTAAAACCCAACTCACCTTTTACATAATTAATTCATGACGCCTATTTATGCCCACGAATTTTTCCTAAAATTTATGAAAATTATTTCAAAATTTTTAATGCGATTGTTTTAAATTTTTAACCCCTACTTATAATGATTATATAATATTTATATATATACCTATATATATTTATATACATATATTATTTTATTTTTATATAATAATAATAATTATTATTATTATTATTATTTAACTGTATTTTATACTATTTATTATCTTTATTATTTTTAAGAAAAAAATAGAGATTAAGATTTTGCATTGTTCTGTCATGACAATCTAGGGACCACAACTGATCTAGGGACCACAACTTTCTACGTTGTGTCCAAGTGTAACCGTTCGATCAGGAAACGATCAAAGTCTTTAAAGAGCGGCACGGGTTCATGGTATCACAACTCCGAGCTATCTGATCCTGAGGGGTTTATGCCATTTGAACAATGTTCATCTTAGTTGTTATAGAATAACACGGAGGTTCATCTTAGTTCACAGAAAAAGGGAATTTACAGCGTGATGTTTCAATTTCTTCGAATTTCTTTTGTTACAAAGAAAATTTCTTCCCTAAAATTATTCTTGAGTTGCCATGATGAGACGAGAGTGACGAATGTATATATACATTTTCCATTAAACTGTTCCACTTCTTGTGTACTCATTTTTCTCCGTATAAGAGATGAGATGAGAGTGGCATGTATCAGTATGTGCTAATTTGCAGGGTTTATGAAAAGAATCTTCTACATAAGCTTTCCTTTGTCATGATCAAAGCAGCTTCATCTTATTACCGTGATCACTTAGTTTGTGTAAGTTTGTGCATAGAACAACTCCGTATGAAAAAACTATAATTGGTCGGTATGGCATTAAGCAACAATCTAGCTCTCAAACTTAACAACCTGCAATTCGAACCCTTGTAATTTACAAGACTTGGCATCTTCACCATGTTCACTTGTCTTATAACTATGGTATCCTAGATTTATAAAACCATATAACATGAACCATGACAACATTCTTGAAGAGTGATGAGTTTAATTATGTTTGTACTTCCCAATAAATTTTTTTGATTAACTCAGATAACATCTAACCTAAAGTGATCGGTTCGATCCTATAAAAATTTCCCACCATTTGCCAAGATATATAAGAAAATTATTTATAAAGATCCATTCCAATAATTAACATTCTCTCAAGTCTGCTACCATTAAAAAGAAAATTTTTGAATAATATATCATATCTGAGCTTCGAACTCTAAACTTCTAATATCACTGAAGAAGCTAATCATAATACTCTATCTCCGAAACTCATACTTCCTAGTGATTTCATACCTAAGTGGATTGACAAATAAAATTCATTAATTTGTCCTGCATTGCACATACACAGCTGCATAAGAGTGGGAAAATCACATTTGGAAGAAAAAAATCACATTAAAGCAGCCTCAATAAATATTTGAAGAAAATATTTCTCCAAACATCCGTTCCTCGCAAATATTTCTTCAAAAATCCATTCCTGTCAAATATTCCCATAAATATCCCCATCGGAGTGACGGTGATTTCCAATCTGGAGGCATGCAAGCGGCCTGTCGACTCTTTTTTTTTATTGTTTTTATTTTTGTAATTCAATAAATGTTTGGAAAAATAAAAAAATCGATGAAAAATATATATAAATAATTTTATTTAAATATAAATTCATAAATATTTAATTAATGAGATATTAATTATAAAATTAAAAACATTTGGGAATGAAATAGTTGAAGAATGAAACTCATAAATATTTAATTGATGAAATATTTGACTATAAAATTTAAAATATTTTTAAAATGAAATATTTAAAAGATAATATAGAAATGGAAACCATATATCTATTTGAGAGAAATCTTGGATGCTCTTAGCGATATGTGTGCCACTCAAATTAAATCAGAATGAATCATCAACTAATAATTACGTTTTAGCATTTTTGACGGATTTTAAGTTTGATAGTATTCTACTATTCTGAGAACATCAAATATAGTTAAAAGAAGAATAAACAAAACTAGAAAAGTAATTTATTTTTCTGATAAGCAAGAGTTGTATACGTGTACGCATAGGAGCTAAAAAAACACAGAACCATTGGTTATTGCAATTGTCGTTTCATGCCGTTTCTTACTTCTATGAATTTCAAACCATCGCATTGATCAATAATTATCCTCACCAAATTCCGAACAGTGTCAGTTCAGAATACTTCACCTTGCGAGAAAAAAAAGCTCAAGCGTACGTAGTAGTAACAAAATATTGATCAGCTTCTTCAAGTTGACAAAAGAGTACGATGCAAAATCTTTATCCCTGATCATCTAGTTTAATTATTAACATTAGATCAGAGTAAACATCATAATCGAGTATTTTCACTCCCCTAACATAGTCATGCGCCACAAAATAAGCCCCCAAAATGAAAATGCAGATTCCATATCTGTCTTCAACAAACAGCAAAATGTAATTTTGTTTGCTACCATGCACCTTAAATATTGTTAATTGCATGACGATGGGATTACTTCTTGCCAAGAAACACGCTGGTGAGGACCTTCTTCGACCGCAAGGAGATCTCCAACACCTCCAAAGCCTGTCACTCCAAATAACGTATAGCATGTGTAATTATTTTTTCACCAAGAAATAGAGATTGAATAACAAGAATAAACAATATTACCTTGTCGAAGCCTAGTGTCACATTCCTCTCGACAAGTGCGTCCAAATTCTTGACGTTACACTTACTTAGCATGGCAATGCTAGAAACGCTGGACATGGGCGTCACCGTCAGATCATCCATGATAGTATACGTCACAACGGCCTTCACAAATCCTACATTTAGATCCACATCGCCCTCCCCATCACCTTCCACATATATCATTTGTTTACTCATCTTATTCTTGCACTTGGGGCAGAGCGCTCCATTCACTTTGGAAACGTACACATTGCAGCCAGAATAATTGTTTAGAATATTATTGATGCACTGGAAGTAAACATTCTTAGAGGAGGAGGAAGAGGGTCCTGGGAGGAGCAGGGAGGGAGAGATATTGGAGCGAATTGGATTGAGGAGGGTGGATTTTCCTTTGCTGTTTTGAAGGTACGAGTCGTCGAGTTCCTGGATGCTTTTGTACAGATTGCCAATGGAGCCTTCCAAGCAGTCCTTGGAGAGGAGCTTCACGATGGAGACAAGAGGCAACGAGAGGAGGCTGAATAGGAAGTCCACTACTTCCTTGCCAGCTTCCGCATACAGGACTTTTTGTGCGGTCGTGTCGATGAGGAGCTTTAGGCGGAGCTTGCCCGGCACTGATTAGCATTGGTGTTGGGCATTATTGTTAGAAAAACCATGATTGTAGTTTTCATGCGATGACTTACAACAAGGATGAAACTACATCAATGTTAAGAGATTTAAGAAAACGACATACCCGGATTCATAATGGAGCGAATAAATTCTTACAGCTATAATGCTTCCTCGATCTGTCTCTTCTCTCTGTTTTTTATCTTGTATCTCTTTGATGATGACAGATACAGAATATATAACTGCAAAAGTTATCCCCTACCTTTTCTTTGGGAGTTATCCCACGCGTACATCTTTTCCGTGAAACTTATCCCATTTATTTATTTGATAACTCTTCGTAACCACCTTTTAATTTTTAATAACGACTACTTGAGATTGAAGAGAGATTTTATTTAAAATAGAACCCTTAATTTACCCTTTTAATTATCTTTCACCAAATAATCATCATATCAGATTCTTTTATATATATTAAAATCAATTCTATAAATTGCATGGTCATAGTAGTATTAATAAATAATCGTCTAACAAATATCCACTTGGCCCATGACTTGAAAATTCAATAATAACCCTAATTAGGTACTATACATTAAAGTTATAAGTCATCAGCTTAATTGAATCGATATGATTGTATCATGACTACCACGCATCATTCAATGACATGATTCTATGTACCACAAAATCAGCACAATCCAACAACTTTAATTAAGATTGTAATTGCATTTAATATTTTTTCAAAGATATATTCAGTTCTAGATGGCTAGAATCTAGCCAGCTAGAATGACCCTTTAAAAATTAAAAAAATATTAATTTAATATAAAAATAAATTAGAAAAAAATATAATTTAATATGAAAATAAAAATAAAAATATATAATTAAATTTAAACATCTTTAATGTTCATTAAAATTATAAAACAATCATAATAGATTTTTATAAGTTAAAAAATTAATTTAATATGAAAATAAATAGAAAAAGATATGATTTAATATGAAATAAATAGAAAAAAATATAATTTAATATGAAAATAAATAGGAAAGAATATAAATTAATTTTAAATATTTTTAATAATAATTTAAAAATTAAAAAAGAACTTAAGAAGGATAAATTCTAGCCGGCTAGATTCTAGCCATTTAGCACTACCCTATATATATATATATATATATATATATATATATATATATATATATATATTAGTATTCATATTACTATAATGTTAACCAAGACTTATCCATCCTTTCGACATGGCCAATAAACATTTTGGGGTGTAATTCTTTAGTTAACAGATGTGCTATCATTAAATCGGTTATGATATGTTTAATTGATATCTTTTGTATTTACACTTATTCTTTGAAAGATAAGTATTTCAAATTTATGTGTTTTGTCCCTTTTGAGTACTTGTTATTTTTATAAAAGAATACAATTAACCACGACATTATCATAGTAAATATTTAGCGGTCTAGCTATGCTGTCAATAATGTTAAGCTCTAAGATAAAGTTTGGCAATCATAATGTGTGAACAATGATCTCAAAGCATGCTACAAATTCAACTTCCATGGTGGAGGTAACAATTATGGACTATTGTCCACTTTTCCATGACACTGTTCCTCTTGCTAGGAAGAAAATAAACCCAAATGTGTGTTGGGTTCTCCCAGCACTAAAACATAAAAACACAGCGGAAACAAGAACCCACGAGTGATCCATGCGAAAGAAAAACTCGTACAAAGTTGATCTATATCTACTTCTAAAGAAGATATACCTTTGGAGCGTGCCCTTTGCTTATCCCGCTCGTCCAAGGTGCGCCGGATCTGTTGCACATTCAAATGTCTGTGCCTCTATTTGTATCCACACAGACACAATTTCTCAACTTCGGGAGAACTACCTTAGTTGTGCTAGCAACTTGAGGTAGCTCGTAGAACACCAAGAACCCTACAGTAGGATTTCGGCCAAAGGAGGAAGATGAAGGAGGGAAGAAGAAAGGGAAGAAGGAGAGGAAGAAGAAGAAGACCTCATCCAAAGTCACAAGGCCCCCTTTTATACTCATCCCATGAATATGAAGAGGTTTGTGTCTCTTTGGCTTCCTTCGTTAATACCAATAAAGAGCACATCTTTTCATATGGCTCTTTATCATTCCCCATGCAAGAAAAGAATCTTTTCTTTTCTCTTCATTAAACACTTTAATGAATTTCCCTTTAATCCCGACCGGACCACTCGGGCTTCCGACTAGGTCTCCCGACCAAGTCTCCCGAGTGCCGAGCTCCAGACCCAGTCTGCCGAGCTCTTGTTAGTGATATGAGAGAAGTGTCCTAAGGCAATCGCCTTATGATTGTAAACATTTATTTTAATAAATGAATATTCACTATTTGAGTATACATGTTTGTGTATTTGATTGGGATCTTAAACTCATCTACTGAATGTCCGCAATACAACTCACAGCATAAGAGAATTTGTGATGGGATCACAACTAGTGATTATCTCTAAATGTGCAATTGTGAAGTATTGAAAAGATCCCTAGTCGATGAATTGATAAATACGGACACTATCAATTCTGTTGAGACTAGCATGGGTTATTCTCTAATCAGCTGATTCTCACTGGCTGGTGACATTGGGATGTCCGGAGATAAACATGGATGCTAGTTAAGGGAACTAGTTCATTGGAGTTAGGGGTGAGTATTCGGTTAAAACCGAACCGAATAAACCGAAAACCGAATAAATCGATTTTTTTTCAAAAAAACCGAACCGACTGAATTTCTCGATAAAAACCGAGAAAACCGAACCGAAAAAATTTCGGTTAATTCGGTTTTCTACCGAATTAACCGAATTACCCGAAATTTTAAATTTAATTCAAATTTTTAATTAAATAACCAGATTTTATTTAATTAATTATATTTTTAAATAAAAATAATTAAATTAATATTTTTATTCGGTTTATTCAGTTTATTCGGTTTAACCGAAATACAAAACTCAAAACCGAAACCGAACCGATTTAACCGAAAAACCGAACCGAATTATAAAAAAAAATCGAAAACCGAATTAACCGAACCGAATTTCAAAATTCGGTTAATTCGGTTCGGTTAATTCGGTTTAACCGAAATTTTGCTCACCCCTAATTGGAGTGACTAGCTGTAAGACTTCATATGGTTATCTATATAGATATGTCAATGAAGTTCTTACTGCAGCTTAAGTGCGATGTTCCTTTGACTTGCGGTGTTCAAGTCATCTTGGTCATGGATACTTATACTTTAACATCTTAAGCAAGCATCTCCAAGGAGGTGTGGACCCAGGATGATTGGGTATAAGCCGAAGTGCCCGAAGATGTTTGGACAGCCTACAAAGGATTCACCACTCCTTGCGAGGAGATGTATACCCAGGCCTATCGTCGGATTGTTACTCAAAGCCTCTGGCCTAAGCATATCATGTTTAGAGTGCGAGTCTCTTAATTACGTGAGAGTAATTAGAAATCCAAAGGACGAGAAAGACACTACTTGGGCTAGGTGTGACGTAGTCAGCCTAGTGGGGACTGACACACATAGACCGCGTCCTGAACCAAGTGGGTATAAGATGGTGAAAGGAATGGGGCACGATTCATTAGAGCTGCTGAAGGGTTTCAGAATAATTTCTTCTGAGGTCAAACCATTGATCTTTCGATTAATTGGGGATCATGATGTACTACTAGGTGCCACTCATGATCGTTCTATAATTGGTTGATTATAGACGGCCAATATAAATCGAAAGCCTATTAAGTCACACGCATTACGAGTAATCCGAGGGATTTAAAACGAGTTGAAAATTGAATTTTCCGATCAAGAGAAATAAGTCGAATCTGAGTTAATCAGAGGCGCAATGGAAGCTAAAATTGGCTAAGTCTTTTGAAGGCTTGTTGGGCGAATTAAATGAGTTTGATTCGCGATTGGTAGGGCTTGAAGTGGCCGGCCAAAGAGGGTGCCCACCCTCTTTGGTTTGGCCGGCCACATTAAAGGGAGAAAACCATTTTATTTGGTTTAATTAATAAAATAGATCTAGCACGATTTATTTTATAAATTATGGATAAATAAATTTGTATAAAGAAATTTATATAAATAAATTTATAGAAATTTATTCTTTTATGGAAGTTAAAATAATCCACGAATTGGTTTATTTTAATTTTATAAAATCAATTATGAATTGATTTTTTCATAATAAGAAAGTTTGTAAATTTCTTATAAAATTTATTCCATAATTTAAAGGAGAGAAGAATTTGTTTTATTATAAATTAGTTATAATAAAACAAGGCATAACGGAATAAGTCATAAGAAATTTTATAAGATAAAATTTTATAACTAATTCCGTTAATTCCGTTAAGAGGAGACTTGGCAAGGGAGAAGCAACTATATAAGGAACCAAAGGGAAGCCTTTAATTCCTAATCAATTGATATAGAGCTAACCTCTCCCTCTCTCTCTTCTATTCTCTTCCCCTCCTCCCTCCTTCCCCTTAGGGTCGGCGCCCCTTAGGGCATCCTAGGGTCGGCGCCCTCCTTGTGAGCTAGGGCCGGCGCACCTCCAACTTCAAGTTGCCGTGAGCCATCAAGAAGAAGGAGAAGCCGAAGAAGAAGAAGAAGAAGCGGATCGCAACTCCTTTCTTCTCGGAATAGGGATTCCGTTTCTTTGGTGGTTAGTTTCCTATCTTATCTCTTGATCTTCTAAGTTATGCCTTTAGAGAATCTAGTAGTTCTCGTCGGCACAAAACTCGTGACTTTGCGAAGTCATCCCGAAGAGAACTCGGCGTGGACGCGAATAGAGGCGGAGCTTCCAAGGGACGCTACGGTTGGATCTCGTCCCTTACTTCGAGTTACGCGAGGTACTAAGTAAATTAGTTTACTTTTCGCAAAAGTTTTAATTTATGATCATGTCCACACATCATAAGGTCGCATGCTAGATACGTGGTTAAAATAATTTGAGAAATTATTATGCTAATTCTTCCGCTGCACGTAAATATTTTAAAATTTACGAACCCGTATCCTTGTCAACATGCACCCGGTCCCAACAGCTCTGACCCAGTCTGCCGAGCTCTGACCCAGCCTGCCGAGTGCCGAACCAGTTGGCCGAGTGCCAACCTCCCGACCCGCGCTCCCGACTTCCTAACTCGAGCTCGGACTTCCCAAGTTACCAACTCGGGCTCCCAAACTGACCTCCCGAGTTCCTAACTCGGGCTCAGATCTCCCGAATCCCCAACTCGGGCTCAGGCCTCCCGAGTTCCCAACTCGGGCTCAGATCTTCCGAGTTCCCAACTCGAGCTCAGATCTGCCGACCAGATTTCCCGAAGCATCGTGTCCTTTGTGTGTGACCCAATAGGTTCTCATGACGTTGGCAATGCGCCTAAATATTTTAGACCCATAAGCAATGAGCGGCATCTAGCAATACGTCATTGCTACCCAAGTAACAAGAAAAGTCGAGATCCGACTAAACCTCCGTGACTATGATAATGTATGATCATGCCCTTCTATCCTTGATATCTAGATTGACCAATGAGGCATAGATCGTGTCATCCTCAATCAATCTTGTGTATCTTGATCCTTGAGTAGACTTACTCAAACAAATGAGCTCAATATCTCATATTGACTCATTTGAGCATGACTATGCGTTTCAGTAGTCCTACTCGATCAAGGGGCCCACAGATATCACTCCCGTCATATAGGAGGGATAGATCGCATCTACATCACTCACATCCTTCCGCATAATTCATTACATACCTAGTGATCGCCTTTATAGTCCACCCTGTTACGGGTGACGTTTGACGATACCAAAGTACATAACTCCTTATGTAGGGAACCATAGTGACTTCAGGTCTAAGGACTATTCATACTAACAATCACATGAGAAAGTTTATGGCACTCATATGACAATCTATGAAACTTTCTCATGGTGGGTCATTCAGTACACATTCTCCAATGTATACCCATGTGTCAACTTGATATCACATATCCATGACTTGTGAGCTCAAGTCATCAGTTGACTTACATGCTAGTCTTCATGCATTAATATTGTCCCTGAATATTATTGCTTTACTAGGAATAATTTAGTGTAGTGTTCTCTACATTATCTCACTATCGATTCAACCAATCGATATAATGTAGATAAGAACCTACTACACAAGGACACTATTATACTTAGTTATTCGACACAGAATACAAAGTATAATAATCAAACATGCCTTTATTAATAATAGAATATGATACAAAAATGTCACTAGTCAATCATCACATAATTGGCTCTAGGGCTCCTACTAACAATCTCCCACTAGCACTAGTGTCAATCACTGTAGTATCTAATACTCAGTGACCTGGTATGACCATCATGCTTCTTTTGTGCCAAAGCCTTGTTCAAAGGATCCGCGATGTTAGCCTCAGTGGGTACTCTGTATATCCTCACATCTCCTCTATCGATGATCTCTCGAATGAGATGGAAGCGTCGTAGTATGTGTTTGGTCCGCTGATATGAATGAGGTTCCTTAGCCTGTGCAATAGCCCCATTGTTGTCACAATAGAGGTCTATCGGGTCTGCTATGCTAGGAACCACACCCAGCTCTGTAATGAACTTCCGGATCCAATCAACCTCTTTTGCCGCCTCAGATGCGGCAATATACTCGGCCTCTGTTGTAGAATCTGCGACTGTGTCTTGCTTCGAACTCTTCCAGCTTACATCACCACCATTCAGGCAAAATACATACCTTGACTGTGATCTAAAATCGTCCCTGTCTGTTTGGAAGCTTGTGTCACTATAACCGTTTACAGCTAGCTCCTCATCACCTCCAAATATCAAGAAATATTTTTTCGTCCTTCGTAAGTACTTAAGAATATTCTTGACAGCTATCCAGTGACTTTCACCTGGATCTGACTGGTACTTGCTCGTCATGCTCAAAGCATGCGAGATATCTGGATGAGTACAAAGCATGGCGTACATGATAGACCCTATAGCGGATGCATAAGGGATCTGATCCATACGATCTCTCTCTTCCTTGGAAGAGGGAGATTGAGTCTTCGAAAGACTCACACCATGTGACATTGGCAGAAATCCCTTCTTGAAATTTTGCATGACAAAACGATTAAACACCTTGTCAATATATGTACTCTGACTTAAGCCAAGCAATCTTTTAGATCTATCTCTATAGATCTTGATGCCTAGGATGTAGGCTGCTTCACCTAAGTCTTTCATTGAGAAACAATTCCCGAGCCAAGTCTTTACAGACTGTAGTGAAGGCACATCATTCCTACTTTGTCCACGGTCCCTCGGATGTATACAAGCCCATGGCTTGTGTCCTCATGTCATCCTTCACCAGACCCGAAGTCGTCCAGTTAAGCCTATGTGTATCATGCAAACCTGCATACTCATTTGCACATATCAAATACAAGGGTTTAAGTACAAGGGTGAACCTAACTTAAACCTTTTGCCCAAACATCAAAACACATGGTCACACCGAACCATAGATTGCTCCAACAATCTCCCCCTTTTTGATGTTTAACAATATGTTTAAGTTAGGGAAAACAAATAACAAATACAAATGCCAATAACCAAATGGGCTTACATTGCTAAGGCTACACCTTGGACTTATACCGCCAATGCATATGCAAATATGCAATGCAAACATGCATGGATCCTATCACAAGGCATCCCCCACACATAAACTCCCTAATAAGTTAGGATTTTTACCAAGCGGACTTTTTAAGAACCTCTCCAAGACTCCCCCTATATTAGACTTACAAAGGCTTTTTACGAACTTATCACAAGGTTCACCCTTTGCCAATAAATGAGCAACAATGCTCCCCCTTCACCTAAGCTCCCCCTTGACCTAGGATTTTTTGTAAAGGCGTATTTGGTTTCCCTCTTAAACTTAACACTTCTCTCCCTTTGTCACACATCAAAATGAACTCCAATAATCTCCCAATTATTGGATTCTTTATCCTCTAATGATCATGAACATTGTATAATAACCTCACACAAGATTATATACAAGTTTGACATTATTTAAGACACATTTCTGTAGGATCGGTGGCGTCGATAGAGGGGGAAGTGAATATCGACTTGTACTTTCTTTCGTCTTTGCGTTGTTCGTTCGTTCAACTTCATAACAGAGCCATTAGTAGCACAGCAGAATAATGAATAAAGAGAAAATACACAATACAAACAAGCAGGATTATTACTTAGTTCCCAACCCCCCAGGGTCAGTACATCCAAGGCCTAATTATGGGTAGCACCCGTCCACTAGTGGTCTCCTTTCCGGAAGTTTTCCGAAGATGAAAATATCTGTCTTACAGTTTTGATTACAAGCAAAATAATAATAATGAAATAAATACAACTTGTAATATGCAAACTAAATGTGAAGGTCTCGACCAACTCTGGAAGTCTGAAGCATCGCACACTTCTTCCTGGAGCCTCCTTGGTCGCAGAGCTTTGTCTTAGCACTTTTTCTTCGCAAGGAATGAGTAATTGGATGGAAAGAATGATGTTAGAATTGAGGGGGTGAAACCCCTTATATAGTAAGCATCCGAGCGCACGAGTGGCTATAGGGGTGTCTTAAAGGTGGTCCAATCTAATCCACATCGGTGAACTCAGCGTAGGGATAAAACATGCCTTCTTAGGTGCCTGGGAGCAGTGAGGCGCCAGGGATGGGGGCGCCCGGGAATACCTTTTCCGGACCTTGTTTGTTTACGATTGCTCTCCTATCTTGCCTCCAGCTCTAGGTTTCTGCAAGACAAACAAATACAAGACAAACAAATAATCCTAAGCCTAAATGATTAACAGCTAGAGCTGTCTAGTTCTGACTTTGGATTTCAAATGCAATCCTAGGTCGAACCGACACCTACTATTCCCGTTTCCAGGGAACGAGTCCTCACCTACTCCACTCGAGAGAAGTTACCTTTTGCCAACCAGGACCTCCGGTCGGACTTTTGCTCGGCCTCGAAGACTCCCGGATCTTGAGACGTCTGATCCTCAACCCGTCTCTACTTCTATCTGTAATCCTCACTCGGCTAAGTCTTCTGCCCGATCATCGACCAAGACATCGTGCCCAATTCCTTGAACCAGGACGTCGTGCCTAATTCCTCGAACTAGGACTTCGGTGCCCAACCCTCGGCCAGGTCTTCGTGCCCAATCCTCGACCAGGACTTCGTGCCTAATCCTCAACCAAGACTTCATACCCAATTCCCTGGACTAGGACATCGTGCCCAACCCTCGATCAGATCTTCGTGCCTAGCTTTACTTACCAGAACTTCGGTTCCTTGACAAGGATTTCTTTGCTAGTCATCTTAATCCTGACTGGACTTCTTTCTGCCAAACATCAAGTCATGTTTGGCTTAGTCCTTTGTCTAACCGACCAACCATGGGTTCTTTGTCAAACATCAGATCCTGTTTGGCTAACCCTTGTTCTAACTGATCAAACCTCGGTATATTGTCACACATGTCTGATCTAGGTTTGATCACTCTACCAAAGATCAAGTCATGTTTGGCTAACCCTTAGTCAAACTAACCAACCCTGGTTACTAATTACTCTGCCAAACATCAGGTCCTGTTTGGCTAACCTGTTAGTCAAACTGATCAAACATGGGTTTACCCTACTAAACATCAAGTCATGTTTGGCTTAACCCTTGATCACTTTGACCAGACCTTGGTATATTGTTAAACATCGAAACACTAGATGTTGATTGTTCATGTCTGATGCTTTTTTGCACCAACAATTTCAACCTAGCTGAAAACAGTTTCAGCCTGTATCAGTCGACTGAGACAGTTATCAGCCAACTAACCTTGTCAAAAATCAATCTTACATAATTATCAGCCGACTGACCTCTACATCAATCGACTGATACCCTGATATCAGGCTAGTTCAACATCTCTGACCTAATTTTAAAAATACACCAGAAATTCCATAAATCTTCAAAAATTTTCAAATTTTATGAAGAGGTTTGTGGTACCCGTATCTACCTGGAAAAAATATATTCAAAAATGTATTTATCACCAATTCTAAAATTGATACAAAATCCAAAATTATCTAAATGGTTCAATTGAACCTTGACTTAAAGTCCTAGTTTTGGCCTCCTCTTGATGTATCTGCCCATTCCAAACCACAATGCATCCCTAGCATTAACTTATATGACATCTATACATCAAAAATCAAATTGTCATGCAATATGACCCTAATGTCATATTTTGATGCATGAAACTCAAACCCAATGTGCCAAAATCCAAGGATTGAGACTCAAGTCCGTCTTCAAATCCTTTGACACACTCCATGGTCCATATAGACTTCCGGGAGATATCCTTCTGAGATCCATTGACTATGGTCCCAAATTGACTCTTTTGTTGATGCAGTCTGGCCCGGTTGTTGTTTTGGTGTTTGACAATGATTTAAGTTTGGTTGAATGAAATTCGGGTTAAGTCCAGGTGGATCTGGGAGATCGCACGCTGGCATGGAAAAAGTCCTAACTTGGAGGGTCAGGTGAAAAGTCCTAGTCTGGAGGGCTAGGTTGGATGAAATCCCAGTGAGTGAAGCCGAGTGAAGCCAGGTGGTGGAAATCCCGGTGAGTGAAGCCGGGTCCTGGTGAGTGAAGCCAGGTGAGGGAAATCCCGGTGAGTGAAGCCGGGTCCTAGTGAGTGAAGCCAGGTGATTGAAATCCTAGTGAGTGAAGCTAGGTTGAAATCCTGGTGAGTGAAGCCAGGTCCCGGTGAGTGAAGCCGGGTGACCGAAACCCTGGTGAGTGAAGCCAGGTCCTAGCTTGGAGGGCTAGGTTGAAGTCCCAGTGAGTGAAGCTGGGCATGGCACGAGTCAGAGAAGGGTTGGAGGCTTGTTCTCGAGACTTAGAGTGCATTTGGGCTTGCCTGGATCGGTCTGGTGACCGATCAGGGAAGTTGGCACAGTGCTCCTTCGTGGATCGGTCTGGTGACCGATCCAGCGATGACTGATCGGTCTGGTGACCGATCAGGGAGTATGCGTTTCACTCACTGAATGACTCCTGATCGGTCTGGTGATCGATCAGGGAGCTCACAAGTGGGTTGAGTTCCCTTGCTGATCTGCTCCTGATCGGTCTGGTGACCGATCAGGATCACTGTGCAGATCGTTCTGGAGAACGATCCAGCATCGCAGGTTCCTCTCTATGATCGATCAGGACGGAGCCTGATCGGTCTGGACCCAGCCTGATCGGTCTGGTGACCGATCACCTGATCGGTCCGGTGACCGATCAGGGATCATACAGTGGGTTTTGGGAACCTTACTGCTCGACTCCTGATCGGTCTGGTGACCGATCAGGGATACTGTTCAGATCGGTCTAGAGAACGATCAAGTGTCGCGAGATTCTCCTTATGATCGATCAGGATGGAGCCTGATTGGTCTGGGAGCAGCCTGATAGGTCTGGTGACCAATCAGGCTGGAGCCTGATTGGTCTGGGGACCGATCTGGAGTGTGCAGCAGAATGCTGAATTGGTCTGGGGACCAATCAGGAGTGTGCAGAAGACTGCTGGATCGGTCGGGTGACCGATCAGGGTCCTCCTTGATCAGTCTGGCGACCGATCAGGAGCAGAACTTTAATTCAAATACGCTGTCAGAAGGGTCTGATCGCATCTGTTTTGCTCAGGATTTTTTCTGCTATCACTGATCTCATTTGATATTCATTTGCTAAACCTCTGATTGAGTGTGCAGGTGACAGGGATGGATCCAAACACTCAAGGAGGGTCAAAGAGAGGCTTTCCGTTGAGCAGGTTTGGCAGTTTTCCATAGCAGGTTACAACGGGCGCTGCTGGCAACGGCTGGAAGCTGACCTGGGGCTGGGGCTCGACTGAGGAGAGTTCAGTGAGTCCAGAGCAGGTCAGGAGTAGCTGGCTTGTTGCAGGTGAGCAGCTGGGAGCAGTGTGGAGCGTCTGTGGGTTGGCGATGGCAGCTAGGATAAGTGTGGGCTGGCGATGAAGAGAAGGAAGTCCTCTCTACAGCAGCAACACTTGATCCATCCTTAGCAATCACTCTGAGTCTTGAAGCTTCTGAAAACTTGATCATTCTTTGAAGCTTGAGAGACTTGAGCACTAAGAAGGACTCGTGGCAAGGCGATCAACAAGCAAACAAGGAAGAGCTGAGTGAAGGCTCTTGCCGAGGTTGTGCTGGGTTGTTGTTTGTGCTTATAAGCGTTTCTCTTCATCTGCTTGTGCTCTGTAAGTCTCTGATTGTCTCTGTGCTTTTCATTCTACATCAACTCGTTGAGGCATTTTGTGGAGAGGTTACTCCACCGAGAAGGAGGATTTGATATCCGGATTTCCGGGGCATGATCTGTCGACAATCAAGGGATCGCCCACCTTAAGGGCACGCCAAGGAGTAGGGGCAAGATATCCCCGAACCTTGTAAACGATCCTTGTTAGTGTTTTGGTTTGTGTTTCATTTCTGCAACTTGTTTTCTGTCTTGTATTTGTCTTCCGCTGCTAATCACTCAAGTGCAGAAATCCTTAAGCTCAAAGAAATTGTGTCTGGCTATATTCACTCCCCCCTCTCTAGCCATCCAAGTTCCAACATCTTTGAGCTCCCCCTTGAGCTCTTAACCTTAGTCACCTCCCTAGGTGACTCAACAAATACTAGATCACGCCGGTGTACCTCCGGTGACTCTTGGCCTACAAACCTAACCTTCATAATATTGGACACCTTGTCTTTAGTTAAGCACTTCTTCCCTTTAACCTTGGACACCTTGTCCTTAGTTAAGGTCTTTTTGCCCTCAAATGGTACTCCCTTGCCATTTTTCGACTTCTCCTTGTTGTTGTCATATGACACCCTTGCATATGACTTTTCCTTTGCATTGGAGAAGCTAGATCAGTATCTCAAACCTGATCTATCATTATTAGATGTTTGGCTCCCCAACACCATACCTAGACCCTTAGATTCAATAGTAAATCTATCTAGGGTGTTCTCTTATTTTTCAAGCTTTGCCCTCAAAGCTTGATTTTTCCGTTCTAGGTTTCTAAATCTAGAATCAACATGTCCACCCTAGACATTCCTATACATACTCATTCTATGCATATGTCTCTCCTTCTTGGGATTAATGTCTTGGTTCTTAGGTCTAAATATTCTAAATTTATCATGATGCATGAATTGCATAAGGTTTTGATTTGCATTATTAACCCTATTTTTATCATGATATCTAAAATAAAATATTTTCATCGGTAAATAATAAACATTATTTCTAGCATGCATGGAAGAATTTAAATTTGAATGATACTTTGAGTTAGAGTTTACCTCCCTTATCCTTGAAGCTCCCCCTTGATGTGAGTTCTTCTTCTTCTTCTCTTTCTTCTCCCATTTCCTTAAATGCCCCAACTTCTTGAATTCTCCCTTCCTTGAGCATTTGATGTGGTAGTGGCCCCACTCACCATATGTGAAGCATCTAATGTGCTTCTTCTCCTTCCTTTCCCTGCAACCTATATTAGAATTTAAAGGAATTGACTTAGATTTAGTGTTTACCTTCTTTTTCTTATCCAATGGGCACTTGTTCTTTAGTGTCCCTTCTCATTGCATTTAAAGAAAATGATATGGTCTTTTGATTTTGCTTTGGTGGAGATGGTTGCAAAGTTGACTTCCAAGATTTCTTCTTCATTTTTCTTGGCTTCCTCTTTAACCTTGAATTGCTCTTCTTCATTTTCGGAAGTGGATTGTGCTTCTTCACCTTCTTGTGCCACTTCATTTCTGGAGGTGGATGATTCTTCATCTTTCTTCTCCTCCTCGGATGCTGAGCTCATCTCTTTATCCTATTGGTCCTTCTCCTCCTTTTAGACCATTAAGCCAATTTTCTTAAGCTCTTCTTCTTCTTGTGCTTGTGTAAGATTTTCATGAAGAGCTATCATCTTGCTCCATAACTCATGAGCATTTTTGTACTCACCTACACAACTAATCACATCATTAGGCAAAATACTAATTAATATTGAGATTACCTTCTCATTTGTCTTTAATTGTGTTTGTTGCTCCTTGGTCCAATATCTTGGTCGGAGCTTCTTCCCGTGCTTGTCTTTTGGGACTTCAAATAGTTCTTCAATGTCTATCATCATGTCCCAATCCATATTGAGCCATGTCTTCAACGGTAACCTCCAATAGTCGAAGTTCTCGTGATCATATGGAGGTAGAATTGTGATGTCATCCCCCATTCTTTCTTCAAGCACCATTTTCTCTAGCTCTTTGTTCCTTTGGCGGTTAGTCCAACAAGAGTGAATTTTCGCTCTAATACCGCTTGTTGAGGATCGAATGAACCGACTAGAGGATGGTGAATAGACGTCCCCAAATCAGTCACTCTTTTTCTACACTTGTTAGTTGCACAAATAGAATATAATTAAACTAAAACTAACAAGAAGAAAACAAACCAATTTAACTTGGTTCCGAGATAAAGCTCCTACTCCATGACAATCCGTAAGGTGGACAATCCCGATTTGACGGTGAATGACTCCCCGGAAAGCCTCTGGCTAACTCGTGTAGCTCCTTGTGGGTGGAGAAACCTCGCCGCAACCCTCAACACACACTTGAGTACTTAGACTACTTATTGGCCTTCAACAAAAGCCAATTTCGTCAACCCTAGCCAGCCAAACTCAGCTCTCTTAAATAGAGCTCGTGACTGAACTAGCTGTTACCAGTCGACTGGTTCCAACACCAGTTAACTAGCCTACCCGAATTTGAATGTTACAGCTTAACGTTTGACTTCCAGCTGACATTAGTCGACTACATAGAAGATCAATCGACAGATCTTTCTGTGCTTACTATCAGTCGACTGCACCCAGTAGCAGTCAACTTCCCAAACCCTAAACCTAAGGTTTCCCTTACTAAGTACAATTTACTCAGCACTCGGACCCTCATGACTCACTTGACTCTTCGTGCAGTCTTGACTCTTACCTTCAAGCCTTCTTCGACTTTGGCTCTCATCTACAAGCTCGCGGCTTGTCTCCAGATGTCATCCTTCGCGTATGCCTTGAAGTGTGCTTCTCTCGGCTCATTGTTCCTACCTTATCCACGGTCCCTCAGATGCATACAAGCCCACGTCTTATCCTCATGTCATCCTTCATCGAACCCGAAGCCATCAAGCTAAGTCATATGTATATCCTGCAAACCTACACACTCAAATATATATATCAAATACAAGGATGAACCTAACTTAAACCCTTTACCTAAATATCAAAGCACATAGTCACATCGGACCGTAGATTGCTCCAACAGTGACCATATCCAATTTCTCTGATATAGCTAAACTAAATAAGAATCGAAAAGTAGTGACATCCATTACAAATGAATATGTTTTTTTATAATCGATTCCACGTCTCTGTGAGAAACTTGGGCTACAAATTTGACTTTGTTTCTCACAATTTAGTCTTTTGCATTCATTTTTCATACAAACACCCATTTATATCCTATTAGGATTACATCTTTAGACGTTTAAACTACTAACCCAAAGACTTTATATTTCTCTAGAAAATCTAATTCAGCCTGTATAGCCGTCTTTCATTTTGGCTATTCATTTTTTTCTTTGCAATATTTAACAAATTACGGTTTAGGATCTTTATCACCTTGCACGATGTCAAGAGTCATAGTAAGAACAAAAATATTAATAATGGTTATATTATTTCAATCCCATATTTTATGGATATCAAATGATTTATTGAAATCTCATTATTTTCTATAAGATTCTTCTTAAACAAGATTATTTACATATAATTTATTGATTTATCTTATTGTATCATTTGAAATTGTTTCTTCTAGAGTTTTTGCCTCTTCCATTTCTCATACCTTCCTTTTTCAAGGTAAGATGTCTTTCAAGCTAATTGGTTGACCGCGCTTCAAGTATATTCTAAATACATTTGTAGATAGAGTAATAGATGATTGATGGTGCCCAATTCTAGTGTCACGATGAGCACTCAAATTTAGAATTTATAACTGAAAACCCTTGCTAGCAAAATAAAAATGTAGAATAGGGGCCTCAGGTCATATTTTTTTTCCAAGGACTAGTTGAATGAATGTTTAATTAAAGCTTGCAAGTTATTTATCATTTGATGATTTGGGTTTTCTAGATAAAATGGAGGGGGGGGGGGGTTTGGCAATAAGGAAATGACTAGAATGAACTCAACTAAAGCATGGAATGAACAAAGAAATTGCAAGGACTACTCTTAACCTATTGGAGCAACTAAACAATCAAAGTCATACTATAGAATTGAACTTAAAGAACTAATTGCAGGTAATAAATTGCAGGAAACTAATTGCAAGGAATTAAAACTAAGCTAAGCAATGCT
The DNA here is from genome assembly GCA_024364735.1 of Boesenbergia rotunda. NCBI lineage: Eukaryota > Viridiplantae > Streptophyta > Magnoliopsida > Zingiberales > Zingiberaceae > Boesenbergia > Boesenbergia rotunda. The sequence continues at coordinate 152,234 of JAGFNQ010006897.1, read as the reverse complement.
TGAGAACTTGGCTTGAAATAAGGGCAACAAGCTAAAACAATTGAGGAAAGTAAATGCTTGAAATCGAAATTATCTAAACTTAAACATCAAATCAATTTCTAATCAAGTCTTCCCTTTGCCGTCACACAAAGATTGAGCTAGAAACCCTCTTGGATCAAAACAGTCGAAAATAAGTTCTCTGAATCAGTTTGCTCTGGTTCTGCTCTTCCTGATCGGTCAACCGACCGATCAGGTCCTTTTCTGATCGGTCCGATCAAGTGGTCCGATCAGTGACTGGAATCTTCTCCCAATCTCTTCCTCCTCGTTTGGCTGGCCGGCGATCGAGCTCCGAAACTATCAGAACACCTTCGAGAACCCCTCTACGTTGCTTTGACAGCTCCAGACGACAGACACCAGCAGCCAACGAGGATAGATCGATGGAATCAACAGCGTCGGCAAGACCCTCACCTAAACTTCCAAAAACGCAATCGATTAGCAAAACTGACAAGGAAACCTTACCTCGATGATCTGAAACTTGAGAAGAAGTAGATCTGATGTGGCTGCGCGATCTAAGGAAGAAAATGAGGAAGAAAACAATGAAGAAATGACGAAGAACACGGAAGACAACTCGACTCTGCAGCTATGCGACGCGACGACCCCGAGCCCAGTGGAGGGAATTCCCAATTAAACTAATTCCTTTTGAAATTGAACGGCTGAGATCGTTCTGGCTTCATCCAACGGTCGAATCTTCTCCGATCTAAACCAAACTCTCTAGATCTTGACCAATGGTCCTGATCTACCTGTCCTTAGCTCGGATCAACTAGATCTATGGCGGATGGCTCAGATCTTCCCTTCTCTTGCTTGGATGGTTGAAACTCCTTAAAGCTTGATCCGACGGTCAAATGTGCTCCGATTGGGTTCAAACTTTCAAATCTTGATCTGGGGTCCTGATTAGGCCTATCCTAAACTCGGATTGATCAGAAACTCACAGATGGCTCAGATCTAGCCGTTTCTTGATCGGACGACCCACATTGATCCACCTCTTGATCCCTTGGATCAAAGCCAATTGTAACTCAAGTCTGACTTAGTCTGATCTAGGTCCATGGTCAATTGAAACCTACAAAATTAGATTCACATTTTAGTACCAAAATATCTCAAATATACAAAGATTTGAATTAAAAGCTAATATAGAAAAAATTCATGAAACCTAATGTAAATGCAAACTTAAGCATATAAAATTGGATCAAAACATGGATTTGAGAGCCTAAATTTATCAACAAAATGGTAATTATCAATGATCCTATAGAGACATTTATTTTTACTGGAATATTCTCGACTTGTATGTATGATCTTATCACATTTTGTGTTAACAAAAGCATTAGACAATTGATTTGCAATTCTTTACAAGTGAATGATTCTTTCCACTTCTTGCTTACATTGATTATTATGGGGATAAACATGAGATAATATTTTTATGACAGTCAAATTCTAAGGGTTAAATCAGAAAATAATCTTATAAAATTTTACGAGAATTTTCTAAAATTTTTCTGAAATTTTCTAGAGACTTTTTAGAGGTTATGGGGATTAACTAGGCGACAAAAGATGATTCATTTGCCCTCAGTGCCCCCGTCAATCCGTTCCAGAGCCAATACGAAAAAAGTAAATTATGGAGGCTACTAATCCGAAGGTAAATCAATGTAAGCAAGTGAATGATTCTTTCCACTTCTTACTACATTGATTGTTTTGGGGATCAACCGGAGATAATATTTTTACAACTGTTAAATTCTAATAGTTAAATTAGAAAATAATCTTTTAAAAGCTTTAATATTAAAATCCTTAAACCTAAGTTGGCTGAATCATTTCTTCCTCTCCCCTTCATCATCGCTAGCTCATCGTTGATCTCCTCCTTTACTCCCTAGTCTCATTAGATCCCTCCCCCAACTGACGCCCTCTCAGTGAGGCCCCGGCGACGTCGTAGCCCTACCGACCACGGTGAGTGCCACCCTCTCCCTCTCACGATTCCCTTTGCTTGCGATTGATCCATCGCCGGCCACCCACTGTTAGGGAAGGTGGATCTGGGATCGAAGAGGGCTCAGCAGGGAAGATCCTCATCTGTATTCTCTGACGGTAAACTGTTCCATCAGTTCAAAGTAGAGGAAGGGGATCAGGTCCACGTACGAGGCTTACCTCAGGTAAGATTTGGTTCTTTTGGTATTGATCTTGGAGATTGATTCAAATAGCATGAGGAATTTGTAGCTAGGAATGGAAATAGGTCAAGCGGCCTGTTAGGGGCCTGTGGCCTGGCTTGTATTTGGCCTGGCCTGTTTAAAAATAAAATAAAGCTCATGCCCATTTGAAAGCCTATTTTTTTTATCAGACCAGGCCCGGGCTCAATATGAAGACTATGAAGCCTGACAGGCCCAGGGGCCCAAGCTCAATATAAAGACTATGAAGCCTGACAGGCCGGCCTGAGCCTGTTAAAATTATATTATATAAATTGTCAAAATGGAGATTCGAACCATAATCTTCTTACAAGCAAGACCTTATCTACCACCCTAGATGCCAATACACCATAAATCTCTTTTAGTTATATATTAGAAGTATTTTGGATAACTGAATTAAATTACAGACTTTGTAAACAAGTCGCAGGCCAGGCCAGGCTATTGAACAGGCCAGGCTTAGGCCAAGAACAAAGCCTATAACAAACCACAGGCCAGACTCAACCAGTTTGTTATTATACAGGCCTGACCTGTTTAGGTAAAAGCTTGACTGTTAAGGTAAAAGTCTGGCCTGACTTGGCCTGTTTCCATCCCTATTTGTAGTTGATCGGATTGCAGCTCTTAATAGAGTTTTTTTATTGTGATTAGGTTGTAGCTTGAAGTTTCTTTTTGACCCTGCTATGTTTGTGCCGTGTGAAACGCCATTGGAAAATACTCTGTTTTGTTTTGGATTGGGTTCTTAGTTGTATTGTTGGATTCGGGATTGAGGAATAGATGTTACTATTGCATAGATCGGTAGATGGAAATCACTATTCTGTTTGGTTTGTGATCGGATTAGTAGAGAGGAGCTCGTTGTTTTTTATCAGATAGCAACTCTACTCTTGACTGGGTTGTTCAGTTTTGATGTGGCATTTCTATTGTCGTGAGGTTCATGGTGTGTGTTAGGGCGTTCAGTTCTTGTGGGTTTTTAGATCCATGCTCACGATATTACTGATGCATGAGCGCATTCGATACATGAAAACTGGAAAAAGATTTTGAAGAAATTGGTGAAAACTTTTCAAACCGAAATTAACCTTTGCATGCAGTCCTCATTTGATAAAATCTTTACACGCACTCCCTAATGGGATTAACAAGATGATTTTGTATATTTTTTTATCAATATAAAAGAATAAAAATTCAGTATACATTATAAAGATTTGAGTATAAATTATTTGAGATCAATACTAATTTAAGAAATTTGAGTATTATTTGAAAAAATTTGAATATACATTGTTTTAGTATATAGTAAAATTTTCAGTATACATTATAAAAATTTAAGTATGAATTTATTTAGATTGAGTATTATTTGAATAAATTTGAGTATAAAATTTAAAAATTTGAGTATGTGAGGTTACATCAAGATTATGATGGAGGGGTTACCGCATCAAGATCTTCACAGGAGGGGTTATTGAAACTTTATACTCAAATTTTTTAAATTAGTACTAAATCTCAAACAATTTATACATAAATCTTTACAATTTATACTGAGTTTTTACTCTTTTAAATTTATAAAAAAATAACATACAAAATCATCTTGTCAATCCCATCATGAAGTGCTTGCAAACATTTTATAGGGTAGGGACTGCATACAAAGCTAAGTTTCATTTTGGAGAGTTTTTTCCAATTAACTCAAAGAACTTTCTAATAAATGTTGATCAATAATTTTCTATTTACCAAGTGTGAGTTTAAGCTAATCTTGAATAGTGTCGAGTTATAATCGCTTACTGATTTGAAATCTTGTAAGCAAAATTAGGGTTGTAAATGAATCAAGCCGCTCGTGAACTATTCGGAGCTCGATTTGATAGAAGCTCGTTCGAGCTCGTTTAATAAAGCTAGCTCGTTAATATTAACGAATTAAACTCAAACTCAGTAATATTCGGCTCGTTAGCTCGTGAACAGGCTCGTTAATAAGCTCGTGAGCTAGTTCGTAAAATATAAAATTAATATTTAACATTAAATATATAATTTTGACACTTTTACATTTAATAAATATAAAATATCTAATAAAACTCATTTGTATGAATAAAATCATAGATTTTAGTAAATATTTTATATTTTTTAGAATATATAATTTATTTTTTCAATAAATTGATGAATAATTTAATTAATAATTTATATTTAATAAGTTCGTTTAGGGCTCGATTAGGCTCGAATATGCTCGCGAGTCATCACTATATTCGATAAATTAAGCTCGAGCTCGGCTCGATAATAAACGAACCAAACTCAAACTTTCAGGTATTCGACTCGGCTCGGTTCGATTACAGCCCTAAGCAAAATGCATAAAAACTATAATTATCTAATTGTTAAATTTTTCTTTCAATTTTTTTTCAAAGTTTGTGATTCTTTAATAGTGAGATATCCAACTTTTAATCTGTCATTAAGATTATGATAAAGGAAAATAAGTGTTGTTGCATCTACATTCGTTGTTTTTTTTTTATTGTATCTCCTAAGCTTGTAGAGACAAGATGGATTTGATATTCATAATCATGACAAATAATTGTTTTTTCCAATGAAGTCAAATATTTCAAATTCAAGCTATGTGATATTTGTCAAATCAACAACTGTACAAAAGCAAATTAAAAAAATAATTAGAATAGTATAGAATAAAAATATGTTACTATGTGCAGGAATAAAATATTTGTGTCTATAAAAAATATTACAGCAATAAATATTAAGAGGAAATAAATTCTAAATAAACATATCATAATATTATCAAAATTTATATATATATATATATATATATCACTATTTTGTTAGAAATATTGATAAATTTTATATCTTTAATCAAAATTATATATATATATATATATATATAGATGAAAATTTATATAAAAAATTGTTTCCTATAATTGAATCCAAGTTTTTTATGTGAAAATTAAGTTATCCTAACCAACTTGATTACAATAAATTTATATATATATATATATATATATATATATATATATATATTATTTAATTATTTAATAACTAATAATAATTTTCTTTTGTTATATAAAAAGTAAAAGAGTAAATATTTTTTTAAACAATTATTTGATATTTTTTATCAATGACTATATAATGTCCATAATTCGTTAAAAATTTTTATAAATAAAAAACTTATTTCATCATTGTCAGATAATCTTCTATACTTAATCTTTTAATTATAAAATTATTGGTGTCTTGGTTAGTTTTGATGTGATCAACCAAGTTAAATTAGATCATGTTGGTTTTTAATCCCTCTATCTAAGTGTAGGAACATAGGAGTGGAAGAAGTCGAGCGTAAGATGCAGTGGACGAGAAAAATTGTACGGGGAAGTGAGCTGACGGGCTCGGTGTATCTAAGGGACGCGGAAGCTGCGGAAAAGTACACCGATATAGCGAGAACGACGTGCGCGACATCCGACGGACGAGAAGCCGAAAGGAAGGATTCTTGAGGGGCGAAAGACCGGAGTCAGGTTCGGGAGATCCTAACTCCGGTTGGCCAGAAATCACCCAAAGAAGACCTACTGAAATTTGGACCAAAGGCTTCTCGGGCGACCGGGATCTTGAGCGCCTGAGCACTCGGGCGCCCCTGTGCATGTATGCACCCGAGAGTTCATAGTTATCAGCTAATCTACCGTTTGCAACCGTTGCGTTGTGGATAACTCTTAGACAACATGTCAGGCGCCCTGGAGCACTCAAGCGCCCTAGTACTGCCACATCAACAAATTGATAAGTTTGACTGGAACTATAAATAGGCCCCTAGAGCTCAGTTTCAATTTATCTATCAACTGCATATAATTCATTTCTTAGTTTTCTTCTGTCTTGTGTTTCAAAGTCTTTAAAAGACTTCTCCGCCAGAAAGAGATTTTGAGAGTGAGCTTCAGTCGTCTTGGATTAGTAACCACCTAGGTTGCAATCAAATAATTTTTTGTCTAAGCCTTTTACTAGTTTAATTTGTTTATGTTTGTTTTAACTAATTATTATAACTAATCTGAATTCTTTGTGAGACCGCACGAAAGATTTAGTTTTATTTTACAGTGACAATTTATCTCCCCCCCTCTTGCCGGTTCACCTCGACCCCACAAGCGGTATCAGAGCCAGGATGCCGTAGAAGGACTAACCGCCAGCTGCAACAAATTCTAAAGAATGGTTGGACCAGTGATTTACCCGCCGAAGTTTGAGAGGAAGCTCGTAGCATGGAAAAGAAAAATGAAGATATTTTTTACAACTGATTATAAATTATTACTAACAATGAAAAATGGTTTTTTTAGCTCTGAAAGATAACGAAGGAAAAAATCAAGGAACCTGACTCCTAGATAAAAAAGGAGCAACCTGACACAATAGCAAATGGAAAGGTGGAATTCCATAGGCTGACCGTCCTCCCCGAACAAGATGTCAATTGAATCAAGAAGTACGACTCGGCAAACGAACTTTGGAAAAAGTTCCTGGAATTGCACGAAGGCACCTCGGAGGTGAAACTGGCATGACGAGACATCCAACGAAGCCAGCTTACCAACCTCCGAATGGAAGATAGACAGTCAGTTGCTCAACTGCACGCCAAGGTAAAAGAGCTAATCACGAACCTTGAGAATCTCGGAGAAAAGGTGTCAAGTCGCGACGCTCAACGGTACGTACTAATTGCTTTCCCGAGAACCCTGGATTGGACCTTAGTAATCGACGTATATTTTATTTCAAAAGATCTTGAGGTAAGTACTCTAAAATAACTATTTTCGATTTTACAGCTTCACGAATCTCGATGTGTAGGGAAGAACAGGAAAACGGACAATGCCACTTCGAGCAGAAACCAGATTGAGGAAGAGTCATCAACGGATGATGAAAATACTACGGATATGGTAAAAAACCTTAAAAGTTATTTTAAAAGGGCTAATAAATTTTCTAAGTTTTAGGGTAAAAGACGATCTCCGAAAAAACGTACAGTCCGATGTTATAACTGTAAAGAAGAGGGTCGTCTAAAAGACTAGTGCCCCAAACATAAGAACTAGCCAAAGAAGAAAAAGGCGTTGAAAGCCACCTGGGAAGAGACCTCGTCTGATGAATCGAAAGCCGAAGAATACGCTGGGCTTGCGTTGATATCAAATCATCAAGAGGAAAGCACTGCAGAAGGGGGAGCTACGTCAAAAGAAAGCAGCGACGAAGTGGGAGTCCCTCTTTTCGAAAGCGACCGGGTAAGTGAGATATGTTTCCTCCCTATCAACTGTACTCATGTATAAAAGCAATGTTTAAAGCTAATATTAAATTAGAAAAAGAGAATCAAAAATTAAAACTAAAATTGACTAATGAATGTTCTTTTGATGTTTCTAATAAACTGAAAAATGAAAATATTAGTTTGAGAAATTTTGTTAAAAAACTAGAATTTGATATTGCATGTTTACACCGAAAGAAAAATAGTTATCCTAATAATCTGAACTAGAATATTAAAAATCACAGAGGCCAACTTAGAAAAGTATCTAAGAATTATATTCCTGCAAAATTCTTAATTAACCCCATAGATAGGAACTTATTTTGGGTTTCTAAGTCTTTACTGAATTAATTTTTAGTCATTATATATTTTAGTGCTAAAAGTTTTTTTATTTTTTTCAACAAATGATTTAGTAGCTTTGAAAAATGAATAGCAGTGAAATTTTAAATTGATAAAATTATGTTTATATTTTTTTTCTCAATACATAAACATTTTCTTTACTTACTATGGATTTTTGAGATTTTTTCGATTATTTTTCGAATTTTCATAATTTTAGCATTAAAAATTCTAATTTTAAATTTTAAAATAGATAAAAATTTATTTTCCCAGATCCAATTTTTCCGAATTTAGATATGATCAATAGACCTAAGTAAAATTTCACTCGATTTTTTTAAGTGCTTTTAAATTTTAAATATTTATTTTTCAAAAATTCTACTAAATCAGTACTTGATTTATTTTTCATCCATAGATAAAGTTTTTAAGTCAAAATTTTTTGTACAAGCTCAAAACTCTGTTTTTCATTTATAAAAGAATTTTTTGATTTTTCTAACATATTTTCGAATTCTATGAATTTTTTTAAAAAAATTATCTGTTGACTTTAAAAGAATGCTTAGAGATTATTTTATTCATATTTTCTATTTTTTTTCCTTTCCATAACTTTTGATGTGCCCCATTTTTTTTTTGTTGTGATCAAAGTGGAAGAGTAACTTAAGTTCAGGGGGAAGTGATGATGTTTTAATTTACAAACATTTCTTTCATGCTTAGTATTATTTCTTTTAGTTTAACCCTAACTGAATTTGGGTTGATACATATTAAAAAATGGGAGATTGTTGGTGCCCTGGTTAGTTTTGATATGATCAACCAAGTTAAGTTAGGTCATGTTGATTTTTGATCCCTTTGTCTAAGTGTGCAAGAACTTAGGAGCGGAGGAAGTCGGGCGTAAGACACAGAGGACGAGAATGATTGAACGAGGAAGTGAGCCAACATGCTCGGTGCATCTGAGGGACACGGAAGTTGCGGAAAAGTACATCGGTGGAGCGAGAAGGACGTGCACGACGTCCGAGGGACGAGAGGCCGGAAGGAAGGACGCTCGAGGGGTGAAAGATAGGAGTCGGGTTTGGATGAGCCTAACTTCGATTGGCCAGAAATCACTTGAAGAAGACCCGTTGAAATTTGGACCAAAGGCTTCTTGGGCACCCGTATGGATACGGGTGCCTGGGATCTCGGGCGCCTGAGCACTCGGGCGCCCCTGTGCATACAAGCGCTCGAGAGTCCATAATTATCAGCCAATCTACTGTTTGCAACCGTTGCGCTGCGGATAACTCAGGCCACATGTCAGGCGCCCTGGAGCACTCAGGCGCCCCAGTACTACCACGTTAGCAAATAGATAAGTTTGATCGGGGCTATAAATAGGCTCCTAGAGCTCAGTTTCAATTCATTCATCAACTGCATACAATTCGTTTTTTAGTTTTCTTCTGTCTTATACTTCAAAGTCTGTAAAAGGTTTCTTCGTTAGAAGAAGATTTTGAGAGTGAGCTTCAGTCGTCTCGGATTAGCAACCATCTAGGTTGCAACCAAGTAAATTTATGTGTCTGACTCTTTTACTAATTTAATTTGTTTATATTTGTTTTAATTAATTATTGTAATTAATCTGAATTCTTTATGAGATCGCACAATAGATTTAGTTTTATTTTACAGCAGTAATTCACCATCCCCCTCTTGCGGTCTACCTCAACCCGACAGAAATCTCAATAAGCTTTGATCAATTTCAATTCTCTAATTATAATAGAAGAAGGAAGTTCATGATCTTAATCTTGGGGGTAAGAATATCTAAATAAGGATTCTGATATTCAATTTATGAATGATAAATCCGAGCAAATTTTGACATCCGAGATACAAGAAAATACTAATGACAATACTTCTAAGATTCAGGACACTCCTTTAAAATTGTAGACCAAATCATGGCATAACGTCCTATTAAAATCATGCCATAACGTCCTTTAAAATTGTAGGACAATACTTCAACAATCATCCTATAACGTCCTAAGACCAAATCATGGCATAACGTCCAACAAGGGGAATCCTTCACATTAGACAGCCAAGATAGGTTTCGTACAATTCCAAGAAAATCTACGTTTGGAGGGGATCGATCCGAAGTTTTCTTTTGCGTCTCCGGGTTTTCCTCCTCGCTTCCTCAAATGCAATCGACTTTCTTTGACTTAAAATTGGTTCTTCTTATTGCAAAACTCAAGGGTATTCATTTCTCCACCATGCCTATTCACGTTACTCCCACTTCTTCTAGGCGGTAGTGGCTCTCCTACACCTCCCCTGCTACTTTCAGACGAATCTACTGAAATTAAGGAAATGACTGATTTGCTATGATGCAGCTAGGGAGAAGGAATTTAATTAGATAACAATAGTAAGGGGAGAAACAAAAGAAGATAAGTGGGTTGCTGCAGTTATTAATTAATAAAGTCATGCGGTTGGCCTCCGTGTGCACTACTGTTTCATTCATTGCATCCTCCTACATTGTGTTGGGCCGGCATAACCAATGGACAACTCTTCTGGTTATGCTAATTGGTGGAGTAACAATGACTGGCGTTCTAGGGACTATGACTTTCTACGTTGTAAGGTCCAAGCGCACCTGTTCCATCAGGAATCGAGCAGAGTCTTCAAATAGCGCCTTGTCTGTGTCCTCAATGTCATTTAATTTGTTGTTCTCATTTTTTTCTCCGTATAAGAGATGAGATGAAAGTGGCATGTATCAGTATGTGATAATTTGCAGGGATTATGAAATGATTGTTATATATAAGGTTTACTTTGCTATGAATACAGCAGCTTCATCTTATCATTGTGATCGCTTAGTTTGTGTAAGTTTGTGCATAGAACAACTCTGTATGAACATACTATAATTGGTCAGTATGACATTAGCCAACAATCTATCTCTCAACCCTTACAACATGCTATTCAAACCATTGTAATTTACAAGACTTGGCATCTTCTCTATGTTCACTTGTCTTATAACTATGGCATCCTAGAGTTACAACCATATAAATGAGCCCTTGCATCATTCTTGGGGAGGAGTGATGAGTTAACATTCTTGGGGTGGAGTGATGCGTTACCACCATGAATCAGGATGAATCACCAACTAATACATAAGCTTTAGCATATTTTGACGTATTTTAGGTTTCATAGTCTTCTGGGAACAGAATGTACACTTAAAAGAAGATTAGACCAAACTGGAAAATCACAAATACGTAGCTTAGATACCATAGATAAGCATTTTTATAAGCAATTCATTGTTCGGATTAGCAAGTGTTGTATAGGTGCCGGCATAGGAGCTGGAAAACAGAACCATTGGTTATTGCAAAGGCTGGTTCATTTGCTGCCATTTCTTACTTCTAGGAATTTTAAACCATCGTATTAACATCCTCACCAAATTCCAACCAGTATCAGTTCAGAATACTTCACCTAAAGAAAGAAAAAAAAAGTTCGAGTGTAGTAGAAACAAAATATTGATTAGCTTCTTCAAGTTGGTAAAACAGTAGGATATATGCAACAATTTTATCCCTGATAATCTAGTTTAATTAATAGCACTAGATCATAGTAAACATCATAGTCTAGTATTTTTCACTCCCCTAACATTGTCATGTGATGCCAAAACAAAACCCCCCAAAATGCAGATTCCATATCCGTCTTCCACAAACAACAAAATGTGATTTTGTATGCTACAGCACGTTCCATAGTTAATTGCATGACGATAGGGTTACTTCTTGCCAAGAAACACGCTGGTAAGGACCTTCTTCGACCGCAAGGAGATCTCTAACACCTTCAGAGCCTGCCACTCCAAATCACGTATAGCATCTGTAATTACTTTTCCCCCAAGAAATAGAGATTGATTAACAAGGAAAAACAATATTACCTCGTTGAAGTCTAATGTCACATCCTTCTCGACAAGTGTGTTCAAATTCTTGACGTTAAACTTATTTAGAAGAGTAATGCTAGAGATGCTGGACATAGGCGACACCGTCAGATCGTCCATGATAGTATACGTCACAACCCCCTTCACAAATCCTACATTTGGATCCACATCCTCCTCCTTCTCATCACCTTCCACATATATCATTTGTTTACTCATCTTATTCTTGCACTTGGGGCAGAGCGCTCCATTCTCTTTGGAAACGAACACATAGCAGCCGGAGTAATTATTTGCATTGAAGCCAGAGTAATTTGCATTGACGCACTGGAAGTAAACATTTTTAGAGGAGGAGGAAGAGGGTCCCGGGAGGAGCAGAGAGGAAGAGGTGGACCGAATTGGATTGAGGATGGTGGATTTTCCTTTGCTGTTTTGAAGGTACGAGTCGTCGAGTTCCTGGATGCTTTTGTACAGATTACCAATGGAGCCTTCCAAGCGGTCCTTGGAGAGGAGCTTCACGATGGAGACAAGAGGCAACGAGAGGAGGCTGAATAGGAAGTCCACTACATCCTTGCCAGCTTCCGCAAACAGGACTTTTTGTACGGTCGTGTCGATGAGGAGCTTTAGGCTGAGCTTGCTCGCTACTGAATTATCATTGTTGCGGTCCATTATCCCTCGTGCTTAGAATGACGGAGATGAGTGCATTTTATAGTGGAGTTTTAACTTAACGACGAAGCCAAGAGGCAATGGGAGGTGGCTGAATAGGAAGTCCACTACGTACCTCCTTGCCAGCTCCTGAAAAGAGGACTGTTTTGCGCGGTTGTGTCGATGAGGAGCTTTTGGTTGAGGTTGCTCGCCACTGTTTTAGCATTGGTGCTGGCCATCATCCCTCGTGTTTAGAACAACGGAGATGAGAGCACTTTATATATACTGGAGTCTTCGCTAGCTTAACGACGAAGCCAAGAAGCAACGAGATGAGGCTACCTCCTTGCAAGCTTCCGCAAAGACGACTTTTTGCGCTGTCGTGTCGAAAAGGAGCTTTAGGCGAGCTTGCTCGCCAATGTTTTATCGTTAGCGCTGGCCATTAATATCTCTCGTACTTAGAGTCGTGAGCTCTCTCGGAGAGCTCTTCATTTGTCTAAAAAAATCACATATATTTTTTTCAATATCAAAAAAATCTTCCAGTATCTTTTTGATGAATTTCACACTTTTATTATATATAGTTTTTCAACGCATATCTCTACACATTTTTATCAAATATTAAAAAAATATTTTAAATTTTATTTTTTCCGAAGAAACGGTTTCGTAAACACGAGACACTTCTTCGAAAACAACAAAGGAGCTCCCTCCCACTCTTTCCCACTTCTTCGTTGCATCCGCGTCACAATGGTGGATACTCTTAGAAAGATTAATTCGTCCCGGCTATGTATCCTCTTTCTATTTCTCTTCTCCTTGCCTCCCTTTCTCTCTCCTCCACTTAGGAGAGAGATAGAAAAGTGGTGGCACTGTTTGTATAGACGGAGTCGAATTTGTGAGAAAATAAATAAATAATCCTGACATTTTCATATTTTAATTTTATTCTGATAATTTTTATTACTTAGTTTTGGATTAGATGACTTAGTCTTGGATTAGCCTTTCCTATTTTAATAGGATAACTAGAGAATTAGTCTCCCTATTTTTATTCCTATTTTATTGGGATAAGCCATGACTAAGTCTTATTCATGGTGTATTTAAAGGGTCCTAGAGGCATGTGAAACAGAGTCTCAGTTTTATTGTAAGTTTATTTCTTCCAGAAAATAAATTCGTTCGTTCTTCTTTCGTTCTTTCGGGTTTTTCGTTTTCTTTTTTCCTTTTGCGTATTGGTGTGGTTCTTGGGTGCGCTATTCTTTGATCTGGGCCAACAATTGGTATCAGAGCTTTGGTAGTATAGAGCAGCCAAGAATTCACGTTTCCACAAAAATGTCGAGCATCCCAGCGAAAGAGAACGGTGGAGTGTCGTTTCCCTATCCGATGCTAAACCCTCACAATTATACTGTGTGGGCAATAAAGACAGAGGCAATTCTCGATGCCCAGGGAGTCTGGGAGGCGGTGGAGCCAGAGAAAGAAGCCCAGGTGGATGCAAAGAAGGACAAGAAGGCGCGTGCATACATCTTGCAGTGTGTCCCCGAAGACATCCTTCTCCAGATCGCAAACAAGAAGACGGCGAAAGAAGTCTGGGACAGCCTCAAGATGAGGTACCTTGGGAGTGATCGGGTGAAGAAGGCTCGCGTACAAACGTTGAAGAGCGAGTTTGACGCCCTTCAGATGAAGGAGACCGAGACGATTGATGAGTTTGCTGGCAAACTCAGCGCTATGAGCAGCAAGTTCTCCACTCTTGGTGCCACGCTTGAAGATTCCTCGCTGGTAAAGAAGTTGCTCGATTCTGTCCCTGATAAATTCTTCCCTATTGTTGCTGGTATTGAGCAGTTCCACGACCTTGAGACTATGCCATTTGAGGAGACTATCGGGCGACTGAAGGCGTACGAGGAACGAACACTACGATTACGCGGCAATACCAACGGCACTGAAGGTGAACTCCTACTTACTCATGCCGAATGGCAAAAGCGACAAAAAGGGAGCAACGTGGACATTCCGTCAGAAGGCAAGGGGCGCGGGTCCAGCGGCCCTAATCATGGCAAGTGGCGTGTGCGAGGGCGCGATCGTGGTCATGGTACGCAGCGCCAAGACAGTGCAGGAGGCACTAGCGGCAACAACAGTGGCACTCGTGACAAGAGACACATAAAGTGTTTCAATTGTGAGAAAATGGGGCATTATGCGTCCGAATGCTACAGCAAGCGTCGAGATGATGAGGCTCACCTCACTTGCGACACCGATGAAGAGCCAGCACTGATGATGAGAGTGTCCCACGAGGAGTCTCACGCTAGCCGAGAGCGGCAAGATATAATTCTGCTAAGTGAAGAAAGGTTTCTTCCAGAGATGTATCGCAACGTTAAGAAAGGAGAAGATAAAGACGTCTGGTACCTTGACAACGGTGCCAGCAACCACATGACGAGTCATCGCGAGAAGTTTCAAGAACTAGATGAAACCATCACCGGGAGGGTGAGGTTTGGCGATGGATCAACCATAGAGATCATGGGCAAAGGAACGGTTGTGTTCGAATGCAAGAACGGCGATCAGAAGGTTCTCCATGAGGTATACTACATTCCAAAACTTTGTAGTAATATCATCAGTCTTGGTCAATTGACAGAAACTGGGAACGAGGTGCACATGGAAGGAGATGCCATGAAGGTGATTGATGGGAGCAGGAAGCTCTTGATGCTGGTAAAGCGAACACAAAATCGCTTGTACAAGATAACCTTGAAGACATTCAAGCAAGACTGTCTCCTAGCAAGCCTAGAAGACCCAACTTGGTTGTGGCATGCAAGGCTCGGGCATGTAAATTTCCATGACTTGAAGCTATTGGGGGAGAAGAAATTGGTGGTTGATATGCCACTACTGCCCCAGTCGAACAAGCTTTGCGAGGTGTGTGTGATCGCCAAGCATGCAAGATTGCCGTTCCCAGACCAAGCAAACTTTAGAGCAAAGAAGCCGTTAGAACTTCTCCATGCGGATATTTGCGGGCCAATCTCACCATGTACACTTGCCGGTAACAAGTATTTTCTTCTAATTGTGGATGATTTACTAGGTGGATGTGGGTGTTTGCATTGGCAGCAAAGAGTGATACATTCCAGGCATTCAAGAAGTTCAAATTCCTGACAGAGAACAAGACTGAGTACAAGATCAGAACACTCCGGGCAGATCGAGGCGGCGAGTTTCTATCCACGGAGTTTACTCGATTCTGTGAAAATGAAGGAATCGAGCGGCACCTCACGGCTCCCTACACCCCTCAACAGAATGGTGTCGTGGAGCGCCACAACCGCACTATGATGGCCATGGCGAGATCTCTTCTCAAGGGTACACATATGCCTGCAAGGTTCTGGGGAGAAGCGGTTAGGCATGCTGTCTATCTACTGAATCGTCTCCCAACTAAGGCGCTAGGAGAGCGCACCCCATTTGAAGCTTGGATGGGGAGGAAGCCACATGTCGCCCACTTGAGAGTGTTCGGTTGTGTTGCATATGTGAAAAACACAACCCCTCATCTGAAGAAACTTGATGACAGAAGCTCACCCATGGTATACTTGGGTGTTGAGGAAGGCTGCAAAGCTCATCGGTTGTTTGATCCAAGTCATGGCAAGCTACAAGTAAGTAGAGATGTCATATTTCAAGAAAATTCTGAATGGACATGGAATGCAGGTGCTAACAATGAAGAAAACTTTCCGAATTTTATGATGTTGGATCCTCTCTACTCCGACGAGGCGAGTGTTACAGCAGACGTTGAGTCAGGGGCGGAAAATGTTATACCACCAGTAGCAGCCGTGGTACCCCTGACAAGAGCATCAAGTCCATCTACACCATCATCAAACTCGAGTCCATCTACACCATCATCGAACTCGAGTCTATCTACACCATCATCGAACGCCCATGCAACTACCTCGACTCCGGTAACAAGCACGCCTGATTCTTATGAAGGGTCAGTCCGCTATAGGTCTCTTGCCGATATCTACGCCAACACTGAGGAAGTGGTTGATATTGATGAAGAAGAGGAAGAGCTGATGATGGTGATGTCTGAAGAGCCAACAAGTTATCAAGAAACTGCAACTGAGGCTTGCTGGTACGAAGCAATGGAGGAAGAACTGAGATCTATTGAGAAGAACAAGACATGGACCCTAACTGAGCTCCCATTAGGCCGCAAACCTATCGGTCTAAACTGGGTGTTCAAATTGAAGAAAGATTCAGATGGGAAAGTTGTTAAGCATAAAGCAAGATTAGTTGCTAAAGACTATGTACAACGACAAGGCATCGACTTTGAAAAGGGTATGCATTGTCGTCATCTTCACATGCTTATCTTCATACATGTCCCTAGCCAAGTTTGGGTCGTGTTGCTGGATTGGTTACATTGGAAGTGGAAGATGGCCGCTTCACATGATGCTCTTCAGCATCCCAAATTGTCTGAAGAAACTACAATACAAAATGCAGTTACAGAAGTTGCTGTCATTGTGGGAGAGAATGCCAGGAGTGAAGTTAGCTGCCATGAGACAACTACTAGGCGTCCGTGATTTACAGCCATGTCAGGATTAGGGGGAGCAATGTGAGAAAATAAATAAATAATCCTGACATTTTCATATTTTAATTTTATTCTGATAATTTTTATTACTTAGTCTTGGATTAGATGACTTAGTCTTGGATTAGCCTTTCCTATTTTAATAGGATAACTAGAGAATTAGTCTCCCTATTTTTATTCCTATTTTATTGGGATAAGCCATGACTAAGTCTTATTCATGGTGTATTTAAAGGGTCCTAGAGGCATGTGAAACAGAGTCTCAGTTTTATTGTAAGTTTATTTCTTCCAGAAAATAAATTCGTTCGTTCTTCTTTCGTTCTTTCGGGTTTTTCGTTTTCTTTTTTCCTTTTGCGTATTGGTGTGGTTCTTGGGTGCGCTATTCTTTGATCTGGGCCAACAGAATTAACCGCTTAAAATGACGGCACTACAAGAAAATTGTCATATATCCATAATAAAAAACTATAGATAAAAGTATGAAAATCGTGGGTATAGACCTCCAAATCTGATCCAGTCTCATTCGAGGCGATAAGTTTGGAGGCCGGATTCTCTGTCCCGGATCCGATCTCTGTCCCTATGTCTCGCTCGTCGGCGATCGCCGGCGAGCCGTCCGATCAACGATCGGACGTCATCAGCGGCCTCCGGTCGTCGTCCCGAACAAAATTATACCCTGGGGGTATGGTGAACCCATCGGGTATCGTCGCAATTGTGATGTTGCCGTATTCACCGTCGAATCCGACGAAATTGCAATGTGACGTTTCCGACCGATTCAACCTTCTCCGAGGATATCATCTTATTTGGGACGACGATAAAAAATTATTAGTGATGTCCGATCGTCGATCGGACGACTCGCCCACGATCGCCGGCGAGCGGGACCCCGGGACAGGGGCCTGTCCCGGGACAGAGGATCCAGCGCCATAAGTTTGAGCCTATATGTAAGGATCGACGTTCTCATAATTATATTTGTTAATCATCATGTAGGTTGATCCGTGGCGGACACGTGGGATGAAGAAATTGCAGGACGTGACACTTCGAATCGCAAAGACTCTCCTGCCCGGGCCACGGGATCTCTCTCGGGGGATCCGCCCGAGAAGGTCAGCCAGAAGATCCCCCCGGGCTCACCCCGAGGGATTGGGCCCCGAGAGCATCTCGGGAGGCACCGCGCCTGAGCCCGGGAGGCGGAGCCCCAACAACGTCCAAACTCCCCCCCCCCCCCCCCGACCTGTCTGCGGATAAGCTTCCCCGTTACGCGGAGTCATTACGACCCTTAATTAGCGCTACGGGCCGAAGCAAGATAACAACACAGACCGTTTCAATGGCTAGCATGTAACCGCCGAAAGAGGAGGGGGGGGGGGGGGGACAACGTGGCGCAAGTCACCGAGACGTGACATAGATCGAGGGCACAAGCCTGCTCTGCGAACATCGGTATAAAAGGTAGTCCAACCCTCCGGTAAGGGAGTTACACTCTCTCAACCTAACACCCATTCTTCTTTCTTGCTACCTCTACTTCTCGGACAGATACTGACTTGAGCGTCGGAGTGGACTCCGCCGGACATCTATCGGCGTGTCCCCTAACACTCGTGTTAACCTTGTAGGATCCCAAGTTCCTTCCCGCCGGAGCAACCTCCACAGGAGCAGAACTCCAGTGACTGACCATCATCGTCGACTCCTTCCGGAACAAATTTGGCGCCGTATGTGGGAAACTAGCAAAGTACCTGAAGGAGCACCGATGACAGGGTTGGAGGAACAACCCATTGGCCGTTGGGGGGGGGGGGGGGGGGGGGGAAGACGTCGATCTTCATGAGGTCTTGCCAGAATACCTCGCCCATTCGAGAGAAGATGAAGGACCTAAGATGGAACGAAGGGAGGTCGAGAGTGAGGAGGTACAGATCCATCCTCAACCTGGAGGAGGAAGCACGCGCATCGCCCTCGACCTCGCACCAGAACTAAGAAGTCGTCTCATTGAGTGCCTGCGAAACCATAAGGATGTCTTCGCTTGGGCCGCGGAAGAGATTAAAGGAGTTCCACCGGTGTCGGCCTTGCACCAGTTGCATGTTATGCCAGGAGCCCGCCCCGTGAAGCAGAGGCGGAGACACTTTGCTCCTGACCAAGATAAGGTCATTCGAGATGAAGTCCAGAAGTTGTTAAAAGCCGGACACATCAGAGAAGTCCAATTTCCAGCATGGCTGACCAATGTGGTCTTATTCCCCAAGCCCGGGGGCAAATGGCGAGTCTGCATCGACTTCTGAGACTTAAACAAAGTCTGCCCAAAAGACTGCTTCTCCCTGCCTCGAATAGACCGGTTGATGGACTCTACAGCCGGCTGTGAGTTCATTTCAATGTTAGATGCTTACCAGGGCTACCACCAAGTCCCACTCGCTCCCGAGGACCAGAAGAAGGTCAGTTTTATGACGGCTGATGGAACGTACTGCTACAATGTCATGCCCTTCGGCTTCCGCAATGCGGGCGCCACATACCAGCGGTTGATGGACAAAGTCTTCAGGCACCAGATCGGGCGAAACATCGAAGTGTACGTGGACGACATCCTGGTCAAGACTAAAAAAGGAGGTGACATGATAGCTAATCTTGAAGAGACGTTCGCCACCCTGAGAGCCAACAGGTTGAAACTAAACCCAGCTAAGTGTTTATTTGGGGTAAAAAGTGGCAGGTTCCTGGGGTACATGGTGACGGAGAGGGGGATTGAAGCCAATGCGGAAAAGGTAAAGACCATTCTGGATATGCCACCCCCGCGGAACTTCAAGGAAGTACAACGACTGAATGAAAGGATCACGACATTATCCCGATTCATCTCCAAATCCGCAGACAAAGCCCTCCCATTCTTCAAAATTCTGAGAAAAGTCGTTAAGTTCGAGTGGGATGACCAGCGTGAGAAGGCCTTTGCAGAGTTGAAGACCTATCTTGCAGACCTCCTGACCCTGCACAAACCAGTGGAGGGGGAGACCTTATTCGTCTATTTATCAGCAGCCGAGCAAGCGGTAGGATCGACGCTCGTCCGAGAACATGATCGGATACAATATCCCATCTATTTCTTTGGACACCTTCTCAAGGATGCCGAAACGCGGTACACCACGATAGAAAAATTGGCCTACGCCTTGGTCCTGATGGCCCGAAGGTTACGATCGTACTTCTTAGCGCATCCCATCGTGGTCCTTACTGTTGGATCGAGAAAACACGATAGAGGGGGGTGAATATCGTGAAAACGTTTTGGATTAGAAGTTAAGAGAATACGCAGCGGAAATTAAATCAAATACACAGAACGCAAGGATTTTTACTTGGTTCGGAGTCACGGTCGGCTCCTACTCCAAGGCCCACGGTCCTTGACCGTTTACTGCGGGTAATTCTATAATGCGCAAAGTTTCACAGAGATTTATACAGTAGTAGTGCAGTAAAAAGAACAATTTAACTCTTCGTTACCGACGCCCAGTGTGGATTGTACTTTGGTGCGGAGGGTCGTCGTCGGCGCTAGAACCTCGAGATCAGAAGTTTCCGGAGCAGAGCGCTTGAGCGAAGAGCGTTGAGGCATTGGAAAAGTGTGTTCTGAAGCCTTGGGGGTCGAGCCCCTTTTATAGTGCACCTGGGGGCGCCCTGGACGTTGGGGGCGCCCTCCACGTGCCTCTGGATCCGCAAACTCCTATCCAAAACTCGATCAGCCCTTATCCCTTCAAAATAGGGCTCGGAGCTAACGGGGGCGCCCAGGACACTGAGGACGCCCTGCTTGACTTGGTCAACAGGCTTCACGGTTGCTTTTTTGCTTCGGTTTATTTCTTGGCTTTGACTCAAGGCACCCGGGACCTCCAGGGTGCCCTGCCTAGAGCAGTTTCGAAGCAACTCTTTGCTTGGTTGTTTTACTTTGACCTTGGGGGCGCCCGGGACCTCCAGGGCGCCCTGCCCAGCTGCTGCCCCTCTCCTTTGGGGCGTTCTGAGCTGCAGAAACTCGTTCCTTTAGTCCTGCATCCAGGGTTAGTTCCAAAACAACAAGGTAAGAGTGTTAGATAATTTTTTTTACAGTCGTAGCTGTCTTGGTTCTGACTTCGGGTCTCCAAAATGGAACCCTAGGTCGAACCGACGCCTACTGTTCCCTCGACGGGGAATGCGTCATCACCTATTCCTCTCAGGAGAATTTACCTTTTTGCCAACCAGCTCCTCCGGTTGGACTTTTGCCCGATCCACCTGACCAGGTCTTCGTGCCCACCTTCCGAGCAGGTCTTCGGTGCCCAGCTCCTTGCCAGAGCTTCGTGCCCAATCCTCGACCAGGACTTCTTGCCCACCTTCCGAGTAGGTCTTCGGTGCCCAGCTCCTTGCCAGGGCTTCGTGCCCAGTCCTCGACCAGGACTTCTTGCCCACCTTCCGAGTAGGTCTTCGGTGCCCAGCTCCTTGCCAGGGCTTCGTGCCCAGTCCTCGACCAGGACTTCTTGCCCACCTTCTGAGCAGGTCTTCTTTGCCTAGTGTGCCTAGGGCTTCTTTCCTATACACTTAGTGAATACATTAGATAACAATAACCTCTTAACTCTTGAACCCTTTGCCATTATCAAAACCCAGGTTTGACTTAGGTGCTACCTGTACCAACAATCTCTCCCTTTTTTATTTATGGCAACCCGGTTCAAAAAGTTAAGTTAATTAACAGATAAGTAGGTGAAATACCTAAATTTGATTCTCTCCCCCTGGAAGAAATCTCCCCCTAGGTTTTTCAAAGGTTCGTGGGGTTTTGAAAAAGATTTCTAATATGTTTTTCAATTTTCCACTACTTAGAAAATTTTCAAGAGAAAAGTTAAAAAATATTTTGAGTTGGAAAATTTTCAGGAAAATTTAAATTTTTTACTTAGAAAATTTTCGACCAACCATAGTTTTAGAATGAGTACTTGGAATAATTTTGAGAGCTAGTAGTAAGTACTTAGAGAGCATAGAACTATTTTTCAAATATATTTTTCTAATTTATGACTTAGAAAATATTTCAGAAAATTTTCAGAATAAGTGCTTTTAGAAAGATTTTGAACCCATGTGAAGTTAATTTTCAAAAATGAACTTTGGTATCAAAAATGAACTTTGAAAAATAAAGAGCTTTACTTTTTGAAAGACAGGAGATAAAAAACTTGATTTTGGAGAAAAAAATTTAGAAAAATTTTAGAGTCTTTTTCCCTCCTTTCCAATCTCTCCGCCTTTGCCATTTATCAAAAAAAATATAGCAAAAAAAAATTGCATTGAAATTAAAAGGAATTCCATTGAAAAAAAATTGTAGGTGCATGCACCCTTTTTTTTTTTTTTTTGAAAGTCAGGGTCAAATGCTGTACTGAACCAATTCTAACTTTTGAACTAAGCTAAATTAATTTGAATTTTCTTTTTAGGGTCCTGTCTAACCCAATTAGCCACTTATTAACTGTTACAAACAGTAGCTTTCGCTAGGGTTAGTCAAGTTAAGTGATTTGTTCAAGTTAGAGTATCTAAGCTTGACACTTAACCTGATTGTTGTTTAATGGTATTTAGTGCCCCAATTACTGCAGATGCACTGACTTAAAGCATCTTGAATTAAGGCAAAGACCTAAGCATCTCAACCCATTCTAGGTGATCAATCAAAAGTACCCTAAGGTGCTTGTGAGATGCTGGCTTCTAGATCTATAGGTACATGCAGTTCTAGGGTTAGGGCCTAAGCTAAGTCCATTTGCGAAAAAGCCCTAGTTTTGAAAGGGGGTAATTTTTCATAAGAAAAACTAAGTCAAAAAATTATTTTTAAAAATGCAACAAAAATGATTTTTCAAATTAAGTAGAAACTGATAAGTAATAAAACAGTTTTATCAAAACAGAAGTAGAGTGAGCCTATTCTACCAAGCATAACCCTAACTGTCTTCTTAGTGAGCTGAACTCAGACTCAGGTAGGGGTTTGGTGAATATGTCAGCTAAGTTAGATTTAGAGTCTACATGCTTAAGGACTATCTCACCCCTGGCTACATGATCTCTTACGAAGTGGTGTTTGACTTCTATGTGTTTAGTTCTAGAGTGTTGAATTGGATTTTTAGTTAGTTTAATTGAGCTTATATTGTCAATGTAGACCTGAGTTTGAGTGTAATTAAGCTGGAAGTCTTTAAGAGTGTGCATCATCCATAAGAGTTGTGCTACACATTCTCCTAAAGCAACATACTCAACTTCAGTTGTGGATAGTACTACACAGTGTTGTTTTCTGCTGCACCAACTCACTAGACTATTTTCTAAAAGTTGGCAGCTTCCACTTGTACTTTTTCTATCTAGTTTACAACGAGCATAGTCAGAATCCGAGTATCCTGACAAGTCAAAGGTTGAGGTCCTAGGATACCAAATCCCTACATTTAGGGTGCCCTTAACATATCTTACTATTCTTTTTAGGGCTGCTAAGTGCGTTTCCTTAGCACAGGTTTGGTATCTAGCACATATTCCTACGGCAAAAATGATGTCAGGTCTGCTGGCTGTAAGGTACAGTAGACTCCCAATCATACTCCTATAGAGTTTAAGGTCTACTAGTTTACCATCAGGGTCACTATCTATTTTTACATTTATTATCATGGGGGTACTTATACTTTTGGAGTTGTCCATTTTGAACTTCTTTATTAACTCCTTAGCATATTTGGATTGATGGACATAGTTTCCATCCCTAGTTTGTTTGATTTGTAACCCTAGAAAGAAGTTGAGCTCACCAACTAAGCTCATTTCAAATTCATTTTCCATTATTTTAACAAATTCCTTTAAGAAATTTGTGTTGGTGGACCCAAAGATTATGTCATCGACGTAGATTTGGGCTATAAAGATTTCTTTTCCTAAGGTCTTAATAAATAGGTTTGAGTCAATTTGTCCTTGTTTAAATTCTTTCGAAATTAGGTAGGTTGATAAGCGTTCATACCAGGCCCTAGGTGCTTGCTTTAGTCAATAAAGTGCTTTAGTGAGCTTGTAAACATGGTCAGGTCTTTCTAAGTCCTCAAAACCGGGGGGTTGTCATACATAGACTTCTTCCTTAATAAATCCATTTAGAAAAGCTGACTTTATATCCATTTGGTAGAGTTTAAATCCTTTATGGGATGCAAAGGCTAGCAACATCCTAATGGACTCAAGTCTAGCTACTGGGGCATAGGTTTCGTCATAATCTAACCCTTCTACCTGACTGAACCCTTTGGCTACTAAGTGGGCTTTGTTTCTCACTATTTCTCCTTGATCATTTAACTTATTCCTAAACACCCACTTAGTATCAATAATGGATTTGCCCTCAGGTTTAGGTACTAGTTCCCAGACTTGGTTCCTCTCAAACTGGGCTAACTCTTCCTGCATAGCTATGATCCAATCTGGATCGGGTAAGGCTTCCTCTATAGTCTTAAGTTCAATTTTTGAAATCAGTGCTATTTGACTAAGGTTTCTATAGGAGGACCTAGTTCTGACTCCTAAAGTTGGATCACCCACAATTTGATCAGTTGGGTGACTGAGTCTGGGTTTCTTGGTTTTTCTAGAACTTCGTTCAGCCTCAAGTTTGGCCAGTCGGTTTGATTCAGTATTCGGTTCAACTACTTGGGTTGGTTCAATTATTGGTTCACTTGACTCAATAGTTGGTTCAATAGTTAGTTCATTTAGGGGTTCAATTAAAGGTTCAACAGTTTGTTCATTATCTTCTTGATCAGTATTTGATGAATTTAGATCTGGATTATCAGATTTTGAGTTAATTTCTTCATCAAATATTAGATTTGTTGTTTCTTCAATTTTCTTAGTTTGTTTGTTGTAAGCCCTAGAGGCTCTACTTGTAGTTGAATATCCTAAGAAGATGCCTGGGGTTGACTTAGACTAGAATTTACCTAGATAGTCCTTGGTGTTTAGGATATGGACTTTGCACCCAAAGACCCTTAGGTAATGTAGGTTTGGAAGTCTATGGTAGTATAATTCATAGGGTGTTTTATTGTGTCGTTTGTTAATTAGGACCCTATTTTGTATGATTCCTTGGCGCCTAAACGATTCGAGTGATTAGTCAACGTCTAGGATTGTCTAATCCTGCTTA